>CAUYQU010045865.1:0-53199 GCA_963574635.1 Cheracebus regulus | reverse complement strand
TAGATGAAGGAATACAATCTAGTGTTAGGTAGCACAGTAGGATGCCTATACTTAACAATAATGTATTGTATATTGCAAAATAACTAGAAGAATAGATTTGGAATGTTACCAACACAAAGAAATGATAAATGCTTAAGGTGATGGATACCCCAATTACCCAGATTTGATAATTACTCATTGTATGCTTGTATTAAAATATCACATGTACCCCATAAATATATACGATTATTATGTATCTCAAAAAAATTAAAAATAAAAGATCATCTTGTACAACTTAAATGTATAAAATAAAAATTAAAGCATGCTCGTCTTATAATGGTGACAGTATTACATGGGAAGGCAGAGAAAAGAGTTACAAATAAATGGAGATAGGGCCCCAACTACTGGATTTTATCAGTTACGTGAGCAAATTTTGTTTAAGTTGGGTTTTCTGTACCGTACAATCCAAAGTTCCCATGTGAATATGGTTACACAAAGTCATATGTTGCACAAAAGCATAGTGAATGCATTATCTTTAGATAAGCAGGATGATGATTAAATTTCTGAACATCAGTAGTTGCATTAGTTGGAATTTTCTTAAGCAGATGACAAAGCAAAGAAAAAGGACATTAAGTAAAAAGGGCTTTATTGGAAGGATCTTGGGGTAACTTATTATGTGTCTGTCTCAGCAGGACAATGATGTGGAAGGATGCCCATAGACACAAAGGAATATGTTTTCTCTGATAGCAAAAGACACAGAAATTTAACTGTACCCAACAGCCTCACAAAGCATGAGATGATGCAGCTTGCATCCTGAATTCCTCAGAGGTCTCTTTAAGGAGGGTGAGCACAGACTGAGAATTTTGCTAGGTGGGAAAAGCTCTCACCTTCCTCTTCTCTTGGGATCTTTCTACTCTCTTAGCTCCTTCAATCATACCAGAGCCTGTCTACCAGCTTATCTACTCACCAGGTTTAAGAAATGGAAGCAAAACAATGCCTAGCATATTTTTCCTGTTTACCACAACAAGGCTGGTGACATCAAAGGTTAATTTGAGGTTGGATGCAGTTGCTTTTGCCTGTAGTATTAGCTACTTGGGGGACAGAGGTGGAAGGATTATTTGAGCCTGGGATGTTGAGATTGCAGTGAACTATTGTATTAGTTTGTTCTTGCATTGCTATAAAGAAATACCTGAGACTGGGTAATTTGTAAAGAAAAGAGGTTTAATTGGCTCATGGTTCTACAGGCTGTATAGGAAGCATGACTCTGGCATCTGCTTGGCTTCTGGAAAGGCCTCAGGAAACTTATAATCATGGCAGGAGAATGGGGAGCTGGCACTTCACATGGCTGCGAGCAGGAGGAAGAGAGAGATGGGGGAGGTGCTACACACTTTTAAACAACCAGATCTCATAAGAACTCACTGTTGCCAAGACAGCACCAAGGGGGATGGTGTTAATCCATGAGAAACTAACCCCATGATCCAGTCGCCTCCCACCAGGCCCCACCTCCAACACTGGGGATTACAATTCAACATGAGATTTGGGTAGGGACGGACATACATCCAAACCATTTCAGCTGTCATTGCACCACTGCACTCCAGCCTGGGCAACAGAATGAGACCTTGTGTATTCGTCTGTTCTCGAATTACTATAAAGAAATACTTGAGAATGGGTAATTTATAAAGAAAAGAGGTTTAATTGGCTATGGTTCTGTAGGCTGTGCAGGAAACATGGTGGCTTCTGCTTCTAGAAGACCCTCAATCATGGTGAAAGGCAAAGGGGGAGTGAGCCATCTCACATTGTGAAAGCAGGAGGAAGAGCGAGAGGGAGGAGGTCCCACACACAATTTTAAACAACTGGATCTCGTGAGAACTCTACCTGAAGACAGCACCAAGGGGATGATGCTAACCTATTCATGAAGGATTCACCCCCATGATCCAATCACCTCCCACTTCCAACATTGGGGTTTACAATTTGACACGGAATTTGAGTGGGGACACAAATCCAAGCCATATCACCCTGCCTCTTAAAAAAAAGGTTAATTTACCACCAGTTTCTGGGTCTGAGCCTTCAGGCCTGCCTGAAGTCCATTCCATGCTCCCAGAATAAAGGATAGGCTCAACAAATTGAGTCTTGGCAATAATGAGTCCTTGTGAGAAACAAGGCCACTTTGGGAACCTCAAGGACAAGATAGGGATCCTCCTGTCATCACGACTCTGCTTGTTTCCTGTCTCTGCTTTTCTTTGTCGATTTTAACTAAATGCTGAAACCTTGGTTGTTATGCAGCTTTAAGGTCTCACATTCTCCCAGCACAAACACCTCAAAAGAAATGACTCTCTTAATGTCCAGGGAAGGCTTCTGACCTAGCAGCCTTGGGTCATGCATCCACTCTTATGAATTGGATTAAAGGGGGGGTGAGAAGTGAAGGAATGGTGATGAGAGTTGGGGATCAGGTATTATAAATAGCTGCCATTAAAACCACACAGTTGGAGCAGTGAAGACACATCCTCCAAAAGAAACAGTGAGTCCTTCTCAGAAAATGGGGTAGTAGCTATGTACAGTAAGTAGTACCACAACAGTAAGTAGTAAACTTTCAAAATCCAAATAACCTTCACTGCTGACACCACTGACCCTGTTCAGGAAGAGATGCCATCCCTAAACAACTCATTTCTTTAAAAATAATGGCTGACAGAGTTGTTTTTCTAATCATGTTCATGACAAATATTTCTCTGCTCCTGTCCCTTCAGGAAAACATTAAAGGTTGGGCATGGTGGCTTATTCCTGTAATGTCAGCATTTGGGGAGGCTGAGGCAGGTGGATGGCTTGAGTCCAAGAGTTTGAGGCCAGCATGAGCAACATGAAACCCTGTCTCTACAAAAAAGTACAAAAATTAGCTGGGTGTGGTGGTGTGCACCTGTAGTCCCAGCTACTCAGGAGGCTGAGGTGAGAGGATGGATTGAGCCCAGGAGGTTGAGGCTGCAGTGATCTGTTACTGTGCCACTGCACTTCAGCATGGGTGACAGAGTGAGACCCTCTGTCACCAATCAAAATTTAGGTGCTGAAACTTAATGGGCAGTCCTATCACATTGCCCATTAAGTTTCAACACCTGAATTTCGCAGAGGACACAATCAAAAAATGAAAGAAAGAAAGGAAAGAAAGAAAGAAAGAAAGAAAGGAAAGAAAAAGAAAGAAAGAAAGAACAAATGAATGAACAGAGGGTGATTGTATGGTTCTATTCCTATGAAATGTGTAGAAGAGGCAAGTTCACAGAGACAGGAAGTAGATTCATGGTTGCCAGAAGTTGGGGATCTAGAAGACCAGGGGGCAGAGGTGTGATAGCTAAAGGATATAGTGTTTCTTTTTGAGGTGATGAAAATATTCTAAAATTGTGGTGATGCTTGCTTAGTCTGTTTCTGCTGCTGTAACAGGATACCACAGACTGGGTAAGTTATAAAGAACATAAATTAGTTTTCTCATGGTTCTGGAGGTGGGGAAGTCCAACATCAAGGTGCCGGCAGGTTCAGTTCTTTGGTGAGGGCTTCTTCCTCCAGAGGGGAGGATCACTATGTCTTCATATGGGGGAAGGCGGAAGGGCCAAAGGCTCTGTGAAGCCTGTTTTATAAGGGTCTTAATCCCATTCATGAGGGAGGACTCCTCAGGACCTAATCATCGCTTAGAGGTCTCACCAGGTAATCCTATCACATTGTCCAATAAGTTTCAACACCTGAATTTTGCAGGGGACACAATCAAATCATAGCAGTTGTACAACTTAGTAGATATACGAAGAACCATTGAACTGTACACTTTACATTGATGAATTGCAGGATATGTGAATTATATCTTTAAAAAGCTGTTATAAAAAGGACAGAGGGCTGAATGGTTTCCTTGAAAAGAAGCTTAGAAACTGGACAAAATAAAAAAAGCAGACAAATATCTGTTCAGCAAACCAGACATAAAACTGCAGACAGTGGGTGGGAACAAGGTCATTTTTTTGACTCAGAGCTATTCCAAGTGTGAGCCCTTCATCAGCAGCTGCGTGTCCTGGGAGCTTGTTAGAAAAGCAAATTCTTAAGTCTTACCCCAAACTGCTAAATAAGGATCTCTGGGTATCACTAAAGTTTAGGAAGCACAAATTTAACTCATTGTTGCTTTTAATAAACAATAACACCTTCCCTAACGTTGTGCAAGGTATTGTCAGAAGTGCTCTACAAACCGCAAACTGCAGGCCACACAAGATGTAAAAGCAGCAAAAACTGATTTTTTAAAATGTCACTTGGATAGTGGAACTTTAACGCTGTGCTTTGCAGATAATGATTCCAACATAGCTGGGCTTATTAACAAGCAATGGTTACTTGCAGCAAAGGTAGTTTATTTGCTGGAAGCTGCTGAAGCAGTTAACCAGACTGACGTGCCTTGAAAGTCCAGGTATTTCCTACACGACCTGCAGGAAAGATCCTGCTATCATTTTTCTCCAACGAAGATGCTGAAATTTGTGCGAATGCAATGAAAAGCTGAGAAGCAGGTAGAAATTCAGAGATAGTTTTGTCATCTTGAAAGCCAATTATTTGCTCCAATGCCACATTTCCAGATCCAAGGTTTGGGGACAAATTTATCTCTAGTGATTATGTGAAGCATTGTAAGTGTAGCACACATTTTAGAAATAAAAAGAAAGAGCAATAAAAATAATCTTAAGGTTGCTCCTGAAAATATTTACAAATTATTTTCCTTGAGCCCCGTACAAAGCTTGGTTGGTCTGGTTCACTGAAATTGCACTGTCACCATCAACTTAACCTTTTAGTTGGGAAAGTAAATGTTGACCTTGGTAAGTCACTGTTAGGAAGGAAACTTAATAAATCTGTGGCAACATCACCAGCAGCACAATCTATGCTGGCAGTGCTGGCCAAGACCATTATGCACTTTTTCTAATTTCAGCTGAAAGAGAATGTTTCGTTTGGTACAGAATTGTAAATGTGTTGTTCGGTAGATGAAAGAGCCATCCAGCAGTGACTCAAGCTGATATTCTTGTAGCTACAGTAAAATGGCATACTTTAAAGAATGATGATGATAACTCTTAATAATAAAATTGTAACATTTTACCATGAAGCTTTATGTACGGGTATTCATTTTAGGATGAATATTTGGTTTTGGCCTTGGCTTGGGCCATTGGGCATGTAGCTAAAATGTGCACTTTGTGCACCCCTGGTTTACAATGGACAAGACTTAAAATTAACATTGGATATGCAGGTTCTTAAAATGATTCCTTGGCCCCTTCTGCAACTCAGCATCAGCTTCTTGTTTCCTTGTTCAGGTCTCTCTCTTTTCTGCTGCTTCTCTGATTTGTCTCTCTCAGGGGCAAAACACAAATTCCTTCCCTTTTCTTAAGGAGCAATTTGGCCCTCTGTCACCTCAGCTAGGGCCTCCCCTGCCCCCCGCACCTATGACTAAGGTCTTATACTAAGTACTGAATCCTAGAGGAACACCTTCCTCAGACACTTGCAGAGACAAAAATTTATACTGGCAAATGTGTATAGTATACATAATATACATGCAAACGATAGAAGATACTGAATATTAAACTAAATAAAAATTTCCAGTGGGCGGAAAGGAGGGATGTATAGGAATTCTCTATACTATCTTTTACATATATAAATAAATATACTAGTGTTTTATATAATTTGGCTATTACAGTCATTATAATTTTTGATATTCAGGTTGTCTCATATTTTCACCAGTGAGAACACTTTCAGATTGGCTTCTGTGTTCTTTAATCCATTTATGCCAGAGGTTGCAAAATCTTTTGTGACCTTGGCAATGATCTTGAACAGTATACATAACTCCCACAGGTGTAGCATTCCAATAATGGAACACTAGGTTAAACATTGTGGTAAAGCCGGGTGCGGTAGCTCATGCCTGTAATCCTAGCACTTTGGGAGGCTAAGGTGGGAGGATTGCTTGAGCTCAGGAGTTTGAAACCACCCTGGGCAACATAGTGAGACTTCGTCTCTACAAAAAATTAGCTGTGCTTTGTGGTGCAGCTACTTGGGAGGCTGAGGTAGGAGGATTTCTTAAGCCTGGGAGGTCAAGGCTGCAGTGACTTGTGATTACACCACTGCATTCCAGTCTCAGCAACAGAGCAAGACCCTTTCTAAAAAAATTGTGGTAAGAAACACATAGCACTAAATTTAGCAACTTACCATTTTTAACTATATGATTCAGTAGTATTAAATATATTCACATTGTTGTGCAACAGGTCTCTAGAACTTTTTCATTTGGCAAAACCAAATCTATATAACCATTAAATACTACTTCCCTCTCCTTGTCCCTGCTTCCCCAGCCCTTGGCATCCACCTTTCTATTTTCTGTTCTGTAATTTTGATGACTTTAGCTACTTCATGTGAATGAAATCATACAGTATTTGTCCTTTTATTGCTGGCTTATTTTGCTTAGCATAATGTCCTTGAGGTTCATCGATGTTGTAACATGTGTCAATATTTCCTGTCTTTTTAAGGCTGTGTAGTATTTCACTGCACATTTTGTTTATCCATTCTTCCATCAGTGTGTTACTTTGTGTTGCTTCCACCTCTTGGCTACTGTGAATAATGCTGTAATGAACATGGATGTGCCAATATGTCTTGGAGATCCTGCTTTGAATTCTTTTTAATATATACCCAGAAATGGAATTGCTGGATCATATGGTAATTCTATTTTTAAATTTTTTTGAGAAACCTGCATAGTGACTACACCATTCTCTCTATACTATCTTTACAATTTTTCTGCAAATCTACAATTATTCCAAAATATTTTTTCAAGTTTATTTAAAAAACAGAAGAGGCTGGGCATGGTGGCTCATGCCTGTAATCCCAGTGCTTTGGGAGGCTGAGGTGGGAGGATTTCTTGAGCTCCAGGCATTCGAGGCTGCAGTGTGCTATAATCTCACCACTTTAGAGACTGCACTGGTGCAGAGAGGTATGATCCCACTCTGTACTTGGGTGACAGAGTGAGGGCCTGTCTCTAAAAAACAAACAAACAAACAAAAACCAACAAAAATACAACACATTGTTATTAACTTTAGTAACCATGTTGTACAATAGATCTCTTGTACTTCTTGTCTAGCTGAAAATTTTTACTCTTTGACAAACATCACCCCAATATCCCTTTCCGTCTGCCCTTTGTAACCACCATTCTACTCTCTGCTTCTATGAGTTAAACTTTTTTAGATTCTACATATAAGTGAGACCATGAAGTATTTCTCTTTCTGTGCCTGGCTTATTTCACTTAATATAATGTCCTCCAGTTGTAATGTTAACTTAACATAATGTCATGTTGTTGAAAATGACAGGATTTCATTCTTTTTTAAGGCTGAATATTATTCAATTTTGTATATATACCACATTTTCTTTACTCATTCATCCTAAGTTTATGAATACTTTGTTGATTCTTTACCTTGCCTATTGTAAATAAAACTGCATTGAAGAAAATCATTTTAATTTATCCTCACAACATTCAGTGTGAAAGACATGCAGCAAACAGGACTCTGATATTCTGCGGGCAAAGATGTGAATTGGTAAACTCATTTGGAAAACAATTTGGCATCATCTAGAAAAGTGAAAATGCACATACCCCATGGCCTTACTTCTATGCTCTAAAGAAACTCTGGTCTCTGTGCACTAGGAAACATAAAAAATGTCCACCATGGCATTATTTAAAATAGCAGTAAACTAGAAACAACCCAACAGTCCACTGACAGAATAAATGGATAAATAAATGGTGATATGTTTACACAATGGGATACTGTAAAAAAGTGATCATGATTGAACTAGACTTTCACCCAACAACAAGGATGAGTGTCACAAATATACTATTGAATAAACAGTCACAGAATATAGAATTTGAAAACATATAAAATATATATACAATATTCAAAAGCAAGCAACTTTTCAAGTATTCTTTATAGAGTCTTTTTTTCTTTTTAAAATTATATTTATTTATTTATTTGTTTTTGAGACAGAGTCTCTCACTCCATTGCCCAGGCTGGAGTGCAATGGGATCATCAAAGCTCACTGCAGCCTCAACCTCCTCGGCTCAAGCAATCCTCCCACCTCAGCCTCCCGAATAGCTGGGACTACAGGGGAGTTCCACCACATCCAGCTAATTTTAGGATTTTTTGTAGAGACAGAGTTTTGCCACATTGCCCAGGCTGGTCTTGAATTCCTGAGCTCAACTGATCTGCCAGCCTTGGCCTCCCAAAGTGTTGGGATTACAGGCATGAGTCAACACACCCAGCCTAAATAAGTATTCTTTAGGAATACATATATATGTTCTGAAGCTATTAAGAAAATGAATAGGCTGGGCGTGGTGGCTCATGCCTGTAATCCCAGCACTTCGGGAGGCCAAGGCAGGAGAATCCCTTGAGCACAGGAGTTTGAGACCAGCCTGGGCAACATAGGGAGACCCTATCTTGTTAAAAAAAAAAAAAAAGAAAGAAAGAAAGAAAGAAAAAAAAAGGAAAAGGAAAAGAAAAGAAAATGAGTAATAAAAAGATAATAATTCACAAAATTCAGATTTTCAATATAATAGTTACTGCTGGGGATGAGTGAGTGGAATGCCATGAAGACCCTAAAACCATTAGTAACATATTGTTTCTTGGATTGAGTGGTGGACACAGATTTTTTTTTGTTTTGTTTTTGAGGAGTGGAGAGTTTAATAGGCAAGAAAGAAGAAGCTCCCCTTCACAGAGACAGAGGGGGGGGCTCCAAAGCCAAGAGAGGAGACCCCCAGATATTTGTTTTATTAATTCATATACCTTATGTATTAGTTTGTTCTCATGCTGCTGATAAAGACATATCTGAGACTAGGCAATTTACAAAAGAAAGAGGTTTAATGGACTTACAGTTCCACGTGCCTGGGGAGGCCTCGCAATCATGGCAGAATGCAAGGAGGAGCAAGTCATGTCTCACATGGATGTCAGCAGGCAAACAGAGAGCTTGTGCAGGGAATCTCCCCCTTATAAAACCATCAAATCTCATGAAACTTATTCACTACCACAAGACGAGGATGGGAAAGACCTGCCTCAATTATTCAATTATCTCCCACCAGTTCCCTCCCACAACACGGAATTCAAGTTGAGATGTGGGTGGGGACACAACCAAACCATATTATTCTGCCCCTGGCCCCTCACAAATCTCATGTCCTCACATTTCTAAACCAATCATGCCTTCCCAACAGTTCCCCAAAGTCTTAACTCATTTTAGAATTAACTCAAAAGTCCACAGGCCAAAGTCTCATCCAAGACAAGGCAAGTCCCTTCTGCCTATGAACCTGTAAAATAAAAAGCAAGTTAATTACTTCCTAGATATAATGGGGGTACAGGCATTGGATAAATACAGCCATTCCAAGTGGGAGAAATTGGCCAAATCAAAGGGGCTACAGACCCCATGCAAGTCTGAAATCCAGTGGGGCAGTCAAGTCTTAAAGCTCCAAAATGATCTCCTTTGACTCCATGTCTCATATCTAGGTCATGCTGATGCAAGAGGTGGGTTCCCACGGTCTTGGGCAGCTTCACCTCTGTAGCTTTGCAAGGTATGGCCTCCCTCCCAGCTGCTTTCATGGGCTGGCATTGAGTGTTTATGGCTTTTCCAGGCACATGGTACAAGCTGGCAGTGTATCTCCTATTCTGGGGTCTGTTGGACAGTCGCCCTCTTCTCACAGCTCCACTCGGCAATGCCCCAGTAGGGACTCTGTGTGGGGGCTCTGACCCCACATTTTCCTTCTGCACTGCCCTAGCAGAGGTTCTCCATGAGGGTCCTGCCCCTGCAGTAAACTTCTGCCTGGACATCCAGACATTTCCGTACATCCTCGAAAATCTAAGCAGAGGTTCCCAAACCCCAGTTCTTTACTTCTGTGCACTCACAAGCTCAAGACCAAGTGGAAGCTGCCAAGACTTGGGGCTTGCACCCTCTGAAGCCGCAGCTCCAGCTCTATGTTGGCCCCTTTCAGCTACGTTTGGACCGGCTGGGATGCAGGGCACCAAGTCCTAAGGCTACACACAGCAGGGGGGCCTGGGCCAGGCCTATGAAACCACTTTTCCTCCTAGGTCTCCAGGCCTATGATGGGAGGGGCTGCTGTGAAGACCTCTGACATGCCCTGGAGACATCCCGCCTCCTCCTTGTTTTGGGGATTAACATTCAGCTACTTGTTACTTATGCAAATTTCTGCAGCCAGCTTGAATTTCTCCTCAGAAAATGGGATTTTCTTTTCTATTGCATTGTCAGGCTGCAAATTTTCTGAATTTTCATGCTCTGCTTCCCTTATAAAACGGAATGCCTCTTGAATGCTTTGCTTCATAGAAATTTCTTCTGCCAGATACCCTAAATCATCTTTCTCAAGTCCAAAGTTCCACAAATCTCTAGGGCAGGGGAAAATGCCAGCAGTTCTGGGATTACAGGCACATACCACCATGCCAGGCTAATTTTTTGTATTTTTAGTAGAGATGGGGTTTTGCCATGTTGACCAGGCTGGTCTTGACCTCCTGACCTCAGCTCATCTGCCCGCCTTGGCCTCCCAAAGTGCTGGGATTACAGGCATGAGCCACTGCGCCCTGCCATAAATATTATTTTTAATTCGGTTTTGTTCACTATTTACTGGTTGTTGATAAACCCTTGTAAATTACTCTGATTTGCTACATAACAAAGTGAGCCTTTTAATTTAGTCATTCTAACATGAAATTTTTTTAATCACACTGTGCTTTTTCACAAATATGTAATTGACAAATACAAGTTGTATATATTCAAAGTGTGTTTTATTTTTCTTTAATGGGTGGTAAAGACAGTAAAAGCTAAAGGAGAGATTTGTGTTGGCAGGATTTCCATAGCAGAGCCCTTCAGGAGGAAGTGAGAGTTTTGTTGGGTCTTCAAAGGGAGAAGTCACATAATCTTTGAAAGTTGAAATGGACGTTAGAGTTCATCTGCCCCACCTCTTCCTTTAGCAGATGAAGAAATAGAAATGTAGGGAAGTACCGTTTTCAAAAAAAGCTTAATAAAGTTTCAACATTATCAGACCAACCGCAAGGTAATTGTAAGAGGAGAACCTCATGGCCCTACAATTGCAGGTTGTTTCATTTTCTAGGTCTTTGCCTCTCTTCTCAGTGTATGCTCCCAGTACTATTCAAAGGGCCCTGAGTGGGTGGTTCAGCTGCTGCTAGTCAGGCATTACCGGCAGGGATGAGCGGACAGGAACCTCAGATCTCTCCTCTTTCCCTCTTGTCTCCGGCGGGTGTTGCCTGGAGCCTATTTTGTTACGTCTAGGGCAGTGTGGTGCCAGCTGATGTACTGTCTGTTGTGGTTTTATGCCTGGGGCTGTGGCCCACTATATCCAAAGAATACCAAGGGCTTAGAAATGGTACATACTATTCACTTCATCTTTAAAGAGCTACCTCTGTTTATCATACAATTCACATTTAGGAGGAAAATTGTATGATAATAATAATACTAGTAAGTAATTCTCTTATTAGTCTTAACGGTGACTAGTAAGATAATTATAATTCTCTCTCCTGCCCCCAATACCTACCATTTGTTAAAAAATAAAAGATGAAGGGGAGACTCAGAGAAGTTAGCTTGCCCAAGGTCACATCTTCCACAATGGCAGAGTCAGGTTCTACCTCAGATACCTGGCTCCAAAATATGTGCTGTTTTCACTATACCTCACTGACTGTGAACTGTTATCTTTGTCATTTTGTTTAATCCTGTTTTCCTCTGTCATGAATTGGCAATTTACTTATAGTAATTTGTTTATGGTATTAGAACTTCACTGAAAATAAAGTTGCCAGATTAAACACTAAGTAATATTTGTAACTTTTTTTTTTTTTTTTTTGGCAGAGTCTCACTCTATCGCCCAGGCTGGAGTGCAGTGGAGCAATTGTAGGTCACTATAACTTCAAACTCCTGGGCTAAAGTGCTCCTCCCACTTTAGCCTCCTGAGGTAGCTGGGACTACAGGTGTGCACCACAATGCCTGACTAATTTTCATTTTATTTTTTTGTTGAGACAGGGTATCGCCATGTTACCCAGGCTGGTCTCAAACTCCTGGGCTGAAGCGATCCTCCTGCCTTGGCCTCCCAAAGTGCTGGGATTACAGGGATGAGTCACAGTGCCCAGCCTGGAGCATGTTTATACTAAAAAAGTATTTGTTGTTTATCTGAAATTCAAATTTAATTGGGCATCCTCTATTTTTAGTTTGCTAAACCTGGCAAACTTAACAAAAAATCTTTGAAAAAATATTATTTCTAGTGAGGCTATCCCCCTCATAAGGTAGAGAAACACATGGAATAGGTTGGCTACTGAGTAAATACCTTAAATAAGTCTTCTCAAGTCTTAACTAGGGGTTGAGGATTTGCCCCCTTCACCTACCAAGGGAATGTGGCAATATGTGAAGATGTTTTTGGCATCCTAACTGGAGAGGGGTGGCGCTACTGGCATCTAATGGGTAGAGGCCAGGGATGCTGCCAAACATCCTACAATGCCCAGGACAGCTCCACAACAAAGAATTATCTGATCCAAAATGCCAATTGTACCAAAGTTAAGCGACCTTGCCTTAAGATTTTCACTGGTCAACCACTAAAGAGAATTCTAACTTCAATTTGCCTTAAAAATCACTTAGTATAAAAAAAATCACTTATTTATACTAAGATAGTATACATCCAGAAGTATTTTATATATATATATATGTAATTTATAATGTAGTATTAAATTACATATACATATTTAATCCTTTTAAGGCTACCAATACACTTCTGTATAAAGATTTGTCTTTTTCTACTTCCCAGGAATGTAATGCTAAAGCTATTTATTTATCTGGACTAGTTAATTCACAATTATCGATGCTGGTGGCAGCAAAAGTTGACTCAATTTTTAAAAAATACCGTAACATTTATTATCATAGACTATTGATTTCAAATTTGACTCTTTAATTGTCTTTAATTATGTTCATTGAATAATGTTCTTGTACTAGGGGTAGGCTTAGAAATAGTGGTCATGGGAAGCAGCCTAGATATTAGGTTAAGCCATATGGTGGTCAAGACTGGTTGAATACTGGCAATTTAATGTGATTTGACCTGATGTATGCTGTGAAGTTAGATGGCACAAAATGAAAATGAGGTTTAATCTAATTCATGCTTTGAATCACACTTAGAGCCTTCGTTGGTTCCCAGAGTTGCTGTGGCTTTTGGTCCTGGGTTAGAACTTTTGCTGAGCAGTTGGAGAGGCTGTTTTAATTTTTTGTTTTAATTACTAATGGAATTTGGGAAAGTTATCTTTCAGGTGTTTGCAGTGCTAGCCCTTTTCTCCTTTATCTGTATTCATGCATTTCACTGAAGTTGGCCATATAGAACTTGGGGCCCAGGGGCACAAAATGTGCCCAAGCCTTTAATAGCAAGTAAATCAACCAGTAAAGAGAATTCTAACGTCAATTTGTGGCCTTTAAAAATTTGTATACACATTTATCTCAGGGTCCTGAAGTAAAAAAAGGAATAGTAGATTATAAATGTATTCCTTTTAAAGAGCCTCCAGAGGTAGGGAACACAAGAGAAATGCCAACTGCCCCTTGTTCAACACTCTTGAAGATAAATATTTGCTACATTTTAGTGTAATAGATTTATAAAAAGAAACTTCTGTTTTTTTTTTAAAAAAAGACTAAAGACAACATATATTAAAATGATTTGAATTTTACAGATTATACCCTGCTAATATTTTTAGTTCAGCACCATCTGTTTATCTGAAATTAAATTTCTAGCAAATGGTCATGCCAGGAGATGCTGTTTTTATTTTTATGTGCAGCTGAAACAGAGAATAATAAAAATCTGCTTGAGTTGAAGAAATATGTTCATAAAATGTTTCTTTTTTAATCTGAGTTGGCTAGAAAATGACTTTTTAATCTAGTGGCAGCTGCTTTCGTTTGGCTGGTTTTCAATCTAAATAGTTTATGTTGGAGACAGATCATTTGTTTCATGTTTGGATGTAGCATAATAAACAGTGTCTTCTGAGCTATGAGGAAGACCCAGATATCATAAACATCTTATTCTCCCTATTAGCCTACCTTTCTAATTATTTCTTGTTTCTTTAACCAACACAAGTGGTATGCAATAGGTCTGTAAATTAAAAGTACAGGTGGCAAACTGAATATCACCCAATTGCTGTGTTATTTTTATTCAACTCTAAGAAAGTTACATCTTACACATTAATTGCTGTTTGTTTATAAGAAGGGAAAACGATGGCTTTTGAAAATATGACTCACTGGAAACACTTCTCATCACACTGGCTTGCAAATAGAATCACTGCACTCCCTTTGGGTACTATGGGTGATTCCACTGGGGGTGCGGGATTCTTCCCAACAGAGTGTTAATTCAAGAGAGCCACCCCTTGGCACTTCTCTCACTCCAGCTACACTTCACAATCCTCCAGTCACCTCTTTAATCAACAACATGGGTTGGATATCTACGTTTAGTGTGCGGCACTGTAGCTAAGCTACCACCCTGATTTCAAAGGCAGTGGCAAGGACAGGGTTTTATTGCATTACTTCAAAGTCAGGGCACCTAAACCTAAATTTGAAATGCTATTAATACCTGCCATTGATGTGGAATAATGGAAACTTTCCAAGTGTAAAGTATGAATTTTGTGGGAGACATCTTGCCTTTGTACCCCAACACTTTGCTTATAGGTTTCATTATGTTTATCCAATAAAACCTCTTTTCTTACTGGACAGTATGAAATTAATTTTGTGTGCTGACTTTCCTTTTGTGTGTGTGTGTGTGTGAGATGGAGTTTCGCTCTTGTTGCCCAAGCTGGAGTGCCATGGCATGATCTTGGCTCGCTGTAACCTCTGCCTTCCAGGTTCAAGTGATTCTCCTGCCTCAGGCTCCTGAGTAGCTGGGATTACAAGCATGTGCTACCATGCCCTGCTAATTTTTTGTATTTTTAGTAGAGGTGGGATTTCACCATGTTGGCCAGTCTGGTCTCGAACTCCTGACCTCAGGTGATCCACCCACCTTGGCCTCCCAAAGTGTTGGGATTACAAGCATGAGCCACTGCGCCTGGCCAACTTCTTTTAATAGTAACAAAAACCAATGTGTTATTTTGAAATGCAGAGGCTGGTCTTTGGTGATAAACTTTACTTGAAAGTTTGTACTAAAAAAAGTGAAATACAGTTACTCAGGAGGCTGAGGCAGGAGGATTGCTTGAGCTCTGGGATTTGAGGCTGCAGTGAGCAATGACCATGCTACTGCATTCCAGCCTGGGTGGCAGAGTGAGACTCTGTCTCTTAAAAAAAAATTAAAGTATCAAAAAATAAAATTAATTTAGAAAATGAAATACATTTAAAAAACTAGGTGCTACAGAGTGGGTTCCTTAAACAACAGAAATGTTATTTCTCACAGTTCTGGAGGCTGGGAAGTCCAAGATCAAGGCCCTTGCAGATTTGGTTGCTGGTGAGGGCTCCCTTCCTGGCTTACAGATGACCACCTTCTCCCAGTGTCCTCACAAGGCTGGGGGTGGGGGTTGGAGGATAGAAATTTCATTCTCTTATTCTCTTCCTACAAGGTCACACAGTCTTATCTGATTAGGGCTCCACACTTATTACCTCATTTAACCTTAGTTTCCTCTTTAAGTCCCTAACTCCAAATCCAGTCACATTGGACGTTGAGACTTCAGCATATAAATTTTGGGTGGACATGATTTGGCCAATAGCAATTGGACTGGCCTAAAAGAGACACTTTAATATTAGATCCTGAAGTGACTATTAAAAAAAAAAAACCCTGACTTTACAAAAATTGGTGCTAATAAAGTTTGCAAACACACTAATCTGTGGAGTGTTAAAAGTCAGGATCACTTAAGACATTTGTGATCCTGAATATCCATGTCCCTTGAAGCTTTACACACACACATCCAAGGTAGAGCTCGTCTTCCCAAAGACAATCGCAGCTAAGGAGTTTGAACTGTGCAACAGTTTAGACCAGTATTCCTGTATTCCCTGGGGAATAGTGACTGAAAACAGACACAAAAGGGGCTTCTGGGATGCTGTACTGCTTTATTTCCTTTTTGAGTGCTGATTGAAAGAATGTAATTGGTTTGTGAGTATTCATTGAGCTTTTTATATGTAATTGGCGCCCTTTCCTTTATGTGTTGTAGATCAATTAAAAGTCCCAGCACTTTGGGAGACCAAAGCAGGAGGATCACTTGAGCCCATGAGTTCAGACCAATCTGGGCAATAGATGAGACCTCATCTCTACAAAAAATTAAAAAATTAGCCCAGTGTGGTGGCACGTGCCTGTAGTCCCAGCTACTCAGGAGGCTGAGGTGGAAGAATAGCTTGGGCCTGGGAGGCAGAGGTAAGCTGAGATCGAGTCACTACACTCCAGCCTGGGTGACAAAGTGTGAGACCCTGTCTCAAATACATAAATAAATAAAAAATTAAAATAAAGCGTAAATAAACCTGAGCGATGCATTTAATACCAGAGATAAAGTACACAATTGTCCCATTGTCTCAGCCTAGACAAAAAACAAGCTGCTTTTCCTTTGTCTACTTTAAAAAGTCACAAGAGGTTAAAATCAAATGAGCTGGAGTATATGAAGAAGACTAGCCTTCTAGTTGAGTATAATATTGTCTTCCCACAGATACAGGCAGAACTGCAGACACAATTAAAATTTCTGCCTGACATTGCTTGATGCTGTTCTGCTCAGACTGGTAGCTTAGCAGCTGGAGGCTAAAAAGTCAGGTTTCCAGGGAGAGGATTTGGAAGGGTTTCTGGGCAAAGGGCAATGTGGACTCTAGACCAGGGGCATAGCTGGTGTCCTCTCAAGAGTGGTGGCAGTTTTAAATGGGTTATAAACAAACACTGCCATGTTGTTCTGAGAGGTTCCAGCTGCCTTAGGCAGAGGCTTTGGATCTGTGCAAGTGCCAAAGCTGGCTTTCATAGGTGATGGGTAGAACTGAAGGATCACTTAAGACATTTGTGACCCTGAATATCCATGTCCCTTGAAGCTTTACACACATATATCCAAGGTAGAGCTCGTCTTCCCAAAGACAATCGCAGCTAAGGAGTTTGAACTGTATAACAGTTTAGACCAGCCAGTGGCTTTCTAGAGACCTGCGAGAATTACAACTAGGTTACTGCTCAGATTGCATAATGCCAGGACTGTGCTCCATAGTTCCCAGCTCTTGCATTCAGTATTTTATTGTTTCACATTGTGCTTTAACTTGCTACAGAACATTAACAGCAGTAGCCAGTAGTTGAATGTTTTCCAAAGCTTTCAAATTTGTAGAGCTGACTGTGCCACACTGGCTAATGGAAATTTCATGGTTCCAGGAGTGTTGGCTTTATCAACAATTATCTTGGTGATCTTGTACGGTCTACTGTGCGTAAAACAGCATTATGTGCTTTTGCTTAACTTTGATAATTGTTGAGAAAGAATTTTTTTAAATTATTGCATAAATACTTTTAAAATAAATTTTGAAGCTCTTAGCCATCAGTGCCCTCTGCCCAGTGGAAAGTAATGATTTTTAAGTTGTTGAGGTTGTTGAAATGTTCTGATTTGGTGTTTGTTGGTGAAGTGTGTGTGTGTGTGTGTGTGTGTATGTACTGGGAACAGGCCCTGTCTCTTGGTGCTTTACTAAATTAATAGATTCTAGACATTAAAGCAAACCAAAAATATTTCCCACAAATATACTTTTCTGACATATATCGAGATGGCTATTCAGAGGGCCTGCAGAGAGGAATAGCCCAGCAAAACTGCCTTTTGTGGAGATTTGCATCTGCAGAGAAAATCTGCATTGGTGAAATAAACAGCCAAGGTTTCTCTGAGGCTCTTCCCTTGTCTACATCTAGGAAAGATTGACTGAGAGCCTGAGACCTTTAAAGGTCTGACGGAAACATTCACCACAGGCTACCATCTATTCTTTCTGAGGGCTGCTCCCTGTGAAGTTTCATCTACATAAAAAGATGGCCTTTGCTCCATGCTGTTCTTCCTCTTCTCTACCGCCCATGACTTACTTGCATGCTCCAAACCCCTATTCTTTCTGTAACCTCAAGATGGTACAAAAGCACCAACCATCTAGTCATTTCTTTGCGTCTTCATATTTTGTATGACTCCCAGCATGTAATAAATATGTATGGCTTTTTTCTGTTAATCTTTGTATTATCAATTTGTTTTATAGGCTTAAATGATTGAACCTTCAGGGGAAAAATGTAAACTTTTCTATCACATTCATGATCACTTTAGGCTCTAGGTGTTGGTAAGTTTCTAAGTATTTGGGATGTAGCTCTCTTTGCTTCACCCTTAACCATCCTTTGACACTCAAAATGTCCTTGGACCACCAGCATTGTGTTACTCAGGAGCTAGTTAGAAATGCAGTGTCAGAGGCTCACATTAAATATGGTATATAGTGGCAGAATCTGCATTTTAGCAAGATCTCTATGTGATTCCTACGCCCATGCAAGTGAATCAGCAAGTAGGCAATGGAAAGAATTAAGAGATCTCTTTTCTCAAAACATCTCCCACTGGGCCAGGATTGTCATTATTTAGAATGAATTTCTCTAGCTTATGCCCCTTCTTATGAAATATCCCTGGTCTGCATACATAACTCAGCAAGTCATTTTCAGTTCAAAGCCTTCACGTGAATCCATCTACTTGGGACAAATGGCAAAGAGTAGGTTGATTGGAAGGTGAGGGTTGGGGGAGGGAAGTAAAGTAGAAAAATGCAGTGCCTTTAGTGGAAGAAAGTGGGCCAGCTCCATAACCATGGTGCCCTGGGACCGGGAAGCTGTGCTACAGTGGTGGGCAGGAAGTAACAAAAATACCAATCACAATGCTCAAAATAATGGTAAATAACTGTTGGTTCGGGGATTCCTAAACTTGTTTGACAATCGGAATCACCTGGGGTAGAAGGGGACTTCTGTTTTTAAAATTATTTTTAAAGAATGGGGTCTTGCTCTGTCACCCAGGCTGGAGTGCAATGGCATGATCCTAGTTCGCTGCAGCCTGGAACTCCTGGGCTCAAGCCATCCTCCCGCCTCCACCTCCCAAGTATCTGGGACTACAGATGCATGCCACCATGCTCAGCGAATTTTTAAATTTTTATCTTTATTTTTGTAGAGATGGAGCTTCACTGTGTTGCCCAGGCTTGCCTCAAATTCCTGGCCTCAAGTGATCCTCCCGCCTTGACCTCCCAAAGTGCTGAGATTACTGGTGTGAGCCACCTCACGCTTCTTAAAAAAAAATATAGAGAGATTCTCCAGAGGCAGGGACTCACCCTGGGTTTATGCCATCAGGAGAAATCTGAGAATCTGTGTTTTAAACTAGTGCCTCAGGTATTAAAATCTATAGGCAGGACCAAGTAGATGGTGAGCCTGGATTCTGTGGTTGATGCTCCAAAAATATTATCTCCAAGGCTCACAATAAGCCTAAAATATATTATTATATTTTCCTGACTGCATTTTATAATGGAGAAGTTGGGTTGCTTGCCCAGTGTCACACAGGCAGCAGGCAACAGATGGAGGATTCAATCCTAGATCTGTTTGACTCCAAAGTCTTTGTTCTATCTATTGTCATACCACTTTCCATAAAGCCACTGTGGCTGAAGGGTTATCTTACTCAAGGGACACTCTGGTTGCCTCATCTCCCTTCTTTGGGAGTGACGATTTCTGTAGAAGTCCCTTAATCTGATCTCAAATTATGACATCAGTATCTAGGCTTGAGTAGAATTGTGCAAGGGAACCAGACTGTTGAATTAACAAGGATGGCCCCCTCCTTCTTCCCCTTCTGTTGTGGTTAATAACTAGTAACCCAGAGCCTACAATACTGGTTCCCATAGGGATGAGAAACAGGGCTTTCTTGGGTAATTGAAAATTTCTGGTTGCCTGGGTATTGAGGCAGTTTCCAAAAGTGATGGAATCAAGCACATATTCCTTCTGCCCTCTGAGACCTTATTTTATTCCAACAAATCCTTAGAAAGAAAATACAGCAATTTAATACAGCAATGTTAAATAGTGATAGTAGCAAGAACAGGGCACCATCTGGTACATTTGAATAATTGTCAAGGTTAGCTTTTCTTTAAATGCTGCTTATTGCTCAGTCCACCCATATTAAATCACTAGAGCTAGAAGTCATCTGGTGGTGATGTTTTAGTATTACAAGATTGTGCTTGCATATTAAATTCCTCAACTTGGGCTCAGTTTGAGAATTCAAAACGTGGCATTTGATCTTCATCTATATTTAATCTCCTGTTGTTGGTTACAGCTCCTTTTATAGATTTATTTCAAAAACTTTTGATTCTGATGTTGAATAGTGGTTTCCCATGCAGAGCGTACAAATCACCCCAAAATTATATTTTTCATGGCAACATGCAAAAACCTTAATTTATATGTATGTTATAATGTATATAATACTGAACTCTACTGGCAGAACATGTATATGATTTGTAAATAAATACATATAAATACGGGGGAATACGTGATTCAAAAGTTTTCTCCCTTTGAAATGTTGGCTTAAAGTTTACAAACTTTTCATCCAGTATATTACCTCTTCCTACCAGCATCATGTTATCTTCTCATTTAATAGGAGAGCCTTTCTCTTTGTCAATTCATGTTTATCGAACTATGTAGGGTTATGTGAATGTTCTAGTGTGCATAAGAGGATAAGACATTGCTGTTCTTAGGACGTTTAACTATCTGAAATGGAGATGATGATATTAGTGAAAATTTTGGAGGAGGTGACAATGATAATGGTGGTGATGATGCTGATGTTCTACTGCTGCTGATGATGATAGCCAAGGAAGAGATAAAAACAAAGTCTTATTTATGGTTGTGATTAAAGCAAAATGGGAATTGAAGGCTTCTCCCTGCTATCTGGTAATGCAACATCTTTACCTAGCAGTGATCCTCTTCCCTGCTTGTTCATCTTCCTTCCAATATAGCTTAAAAAGACTTTTTAGTCATCCTCAGCATGTACTATAAAGCTCAGCTTCCTAGGATTTGAGCCTTGGGAGCAGGAGGTTTTTCTAAGCCCCTTCCACTCTTCTGTATGTATTTTGGTCCTCGGTGCTCCATAAGCTGTGAAAGTTGTGAGTCATGATTCCCATATGGTGGGATTCCCTCCCCTTCCCTCCAACCACATGCTTGCCCTGCCATCTGCTGCCACTCTCAAGGTTATAGAGCAAGAGATAATGCAGGGATGGGAAAGGAAAATACCAGGAAAACCAACACTGTTTTATAAGTAAAATAGAAAAAAAGATGGATTTTTCTTACTACAAAAACAAATTGTATTCACTACAGAGAAATCAGAAACTGAAGCACAAAACCAAACCAAACAACCAAACCAAACCAAACCCAACCAAACCCAACCCAACCCAACCCAAACAAAACAATCTCCCTCTGAGCATCATTCCTCACTTTAACCATCTTCATGTATGTTTCTCCAGATCTATATTCTGTATATATGTAGCCAGCTATCAAATAAAATAAGATTATTACCACATAATTTTGTGACCTATTTCTTGTTTAACTGAATCATGAACATCTTTTCATGTCAGTAAATGTACCTCCACACTAGCTCTGTCACCCAGGCTAGAGTGCTTGGAGTGGTGCAATCACAGCTCTCTTCAGCTTTGACCTCCTGGGCTTAAGCAATCCTCCCACCTCAGCCTCCTGAGTAGCTGAGTAGCTGGGACTACAGTCATGTGCCTCCATTGTGGGCTCAACTGATTCACCCACCTTAGCCTCCCAAACTTCTGAGATTACAGGTGCGAGCCACTGCACCCGGCCCACACTAACATTTTTTTATATTTAATGAATATTTTCTATGCAAAGCATTATTCCAATTGCTGCAGTTTATATACAAAAATAGGTAAGACAGTCTCTGCCCTCATGTAGGTATCACATCATTTTTTTCTCCCTATCAAACATTTAGGTCATTTTCATATATTTGCTTTTACAAATAATGCTGTGATGAATATCCTTGTAGCTAAGTCGTTGCATATCCTCATAATTTTAGAACGATTGTGGTGGCTACTCTCTGCCCGTCCAGTCTACTCTCCATCCTTGTCTGCCTTGCTCTGTGGACCACATCAGGGCTCATTTGCCCTCTGGCAATGTGCAGCTCATGCAGGGCTTTGGAGGAGGGCGATAGAGAAGGGTGGGTGATATATTGTGACTCCTATCCTGCCTCCCTGTAGGCTGTCATTAGTTGCATTCTTGTATTGATGGCTGTGGTGCCTGGGTAGCCCTCTCCCAGAGCTTAGTTCTCAGGAAGTTGCTAACTCCAAGGTAATGCATCATTCCTTTTCAGTTTCCTTTAACCTTGCCCTTGCCCTTATAGAGAGATCTTCATTAAACCTTCCTCACTTACCCCATGTGAGTTTGCCATCTGTTTCCTGGCAGGACCCTGGATGATAAATGCATGCTCCGATTCCTAGCATATTCTGCATCCCTAATTGCTCACCTGCATTGGAAACTTGGGATGGATTGTGTAGAAAGATCAAGAGCTCCCTTTTCATTGACTGAAGGACTGGATACCCATGATCATTAAGCAGCCACCTTCCATTTCTTTCTCCTGGATCCCTCCAAGCTCTGATGGGGATTTCTCAACGTATACCTGTGGCACTCTGCTGGGGGCCAGAGGAAAGAATCAAAAGAGCCCATAGCCCTCCTATCCAGAGCTTTGACCTCAAGTATGTGAGAATTTCACCTTGTTCAGGATGCTTTAAACCTTCCCTGGAGTACGAGTGAGGTGGGAAAAGTTGTCTTGGTTATTTCTTATCCTTTTAAACACCTGAGCGCACAGTAAAAATTTATTAAATTATTTCTCTAGTTTTAAATGGTATTACAAAATTTTTTTTGAGGCAGGGTCTTGCTCTGTGGCCCAGGCTGGAGTGCAGTAGCATGACTACGGCTCAATGCAGCCTCTACCTCCAAGGCTCAAGCGATCCTTCCACCTCAGCTTCCCAAGTGGCTGAGACCACAGGTGTGCACCACCACGCCCAGCTAATTCTTGTATTTTTTGTAGTAGAAACAGAGTCTCCCTATGTTGCCAAGACTGGTCTTGAACACCTGAGCTCAAGCCATCCCCACCTTAGCCTTCAAAGTGTTGGAATTACAGGCGTGAGCCACCATGCTTGGCCTATGGTATTCTTATTAAATAGCCGGAAGTATATTTTTAGAACTTCTAGCTTGGATTAGGTCCCCTGATACTATTTCTTATGTGATTCTGTCTTTTCTGTGCATCAGTAGAAATGTGTTTTCCTAAAGTCTACATCCAGTTTTATCTTCCTTGCCTTTGGATTTTCAGATAACACAATCAATCCCTTTCTTCAAAGTTCTTCACACTTCTGTTTAATCAATTGTTCTTGACTGCTCAGAATGAAGTGTCTGTCACATTTCTTTTGTTACCTTCTGTTCAATGAAATTGTTAGAAAGACTAGTCAAAAATGATCAAATACTCTTCTTTTTGGTAGAAGATGAGAGTTTTCTGTGGAGGACATTGGAGAAGGGTGGTAGAGAAGGGTGGGTGATATATCGTGACTGCTACCCTGCCTCCCTGTAGGCTGTCATTAGCTGGCTTCTTGTATTGATGGCTGTGGTACCTGGGTAGCCCTCTCCCAAAGCTTAGTTCTCAGGAAGTTGCTAACCCCAAGGTAATGCACCATGCCTTGTTAGTTCCCTTTAAACTTGCCCTTGCATACCCTGCATATTTGGGGTCCTCATCTTATTGCTCCAGACCCCTACTCCTTAATACATTATTTACTGCCTTCTGGAATTCCAGTTCCCAGGGATAGGCACTAGGAGCAGGTTGGTTTCAGAGTCAGAAAGATCTGGAGTTTAATCAAATCATTATTACTTATTTATTAATTATTATCATTATTGTTTACTTGGCCCTGCCTAAGTAGGACCTCAAAAATTTGATTATCAATCCATAATTGTTCCTTTCCATGGAAATCTTTAGTAAAAGGCCAAAGATTTATTTGTTCTGAAGAGAAACCAGAACATCCAATATTATTAACTGTGTGAATCTAAGGCTTCTGTCTTTATTGAGTTGCAAGCTTCCTGACCTAGCAAACAGGTTATGAGAAGTAAATGAGATGATCTCTATGGAAATAATCAAGCACAGTGTGTGAAACTGTGTTTGCTCACCCTGTGACTTATCCTCCCCAACTCCCTTTCCCACTTCCTTTTGCCACACCTCTTTACTCCTCCTTCTCCCCATCTCCCTCTCTCTTCTACATTTCCTCTTCTTCTCCCTACTTCCCATTTCCTGTCCCCACCTATTCTCCTACCCTACTCCTCACCTCTCCTCTCCACTTTCTCTACGAGACTAACACGAGGACAAGAGGAATTAAAAACCAAGTCAGAAATATGTCAGATAGTTCCTTTTCTCTTTGAAAATAAATAAAAAATGTGCAGGGCATTGGACTCACAGGAAAACTCCCAATCATAAATCCAGGCCCCAAAAGACTTTTCCAGTACTCCTCGTTTAGTTCATGAACTCTCACCTTGGAGCATCAAGGACACAAAGAATGGCAGGAAATTGCTGATCATGTTCATTATTTTCTCAGTCTTTGAAAAATGCCTGTTTAATGTTTTGGACTGAAGATTTGTCCTGGTGAATCAAAAGATAAACTCTTCAAGTGGTTACATAATATGTCAAATGGTCTTATCTGGTGGGAGCCAGCCGGCTAGCTAACATGAACCAGTTCAGTAATTCTGAGGTATTTGGAGTCAATTTGGAAAACGGATCCTGGGTTTCAGGAAACAGCTGTATCAGCTGATGGTGGCTGCTCTAAATGTTGGCTGGAGAAATGCACTTCGGGCTCTTTGCACCAAAATTTAGATTTACTTGGTTTCTCTTCTCAATTCCTACAAATCCTTAGCTTATCAAGGAAAATCGATGGATCTTAAGATCTTTTAAGACTTTGCTCCACAATATGATGACAGAAAATATATTTTATCTTAAAATTTTATCATGTAATATTATATATAATAAATAATAAATATAATGTATAATATATGTGTAAGTTGTGAAGACTATTGACATATAAACACACAGAGGTTGGAACATTAATATCTAGACTGTCCTCCATGATGTCTGCCTCTCCCACCAAAATAACTGCTCCCTTGAATTTTGCATTCCCCTTCTTTAAAAACAAATTACTGAGTTTTCTGAGCTATCTCCTAAGGATCCAGGAGACTCATGATCTGGTTCCTGGACTTTCCTCACAGCACGGCTCCCATATGCCAGTCTCCACTCATGCCTCAAAAGAAACAAAGACTGCCTTCTCCTCTGAGACAGACAGAGACATCAGCCTCTCTGGGCTTGCTGAAGAAGGGAGAAAAAACAGCAAGAAGTAATTGAACATACTGATGAAGCAGAAAATGTAATAGATAGATGTAATGAACTAACCAGTGAGAAGATTTTGACAGTAGAACAGAGATATAACAAACTCTGCCAACCGTTTTTTCAGAAGAGGTCAGAATTGATCACCAAAATCCCAAATTTTGGGGTAACGGCATTTGTCAACCATCTATAATCACCCAACAGACTCTTCCTGTCTGCTGCAAAGATAAAATTAATTCACTGAGACCATGGCATTGTAGTAGAGGAAGAGTTTAATTGACACGAGGCCGGCCACACAGGAGATGTAGTCATTAATCAAATTGGTTCCCCTAAAGGCTTGGAGGTTAGGGGTTTGCAAGGATATTTTGGTGGGCAGGGGACTAGGGAGTGAGAAATGTTGATTGGTTGGGGATGATATCATAGGGGTGTGGAAAATGGTCCTTGTGCACTGAGTCAGCCTCTGAGTGGGGGCCACAGGACCAATTGAGTCATGAGTTCTAGTCCAGGCAGAGTCATCTGGGTAGAGTCATCCCATCATCAGAAATGCAAAAGTATGGAAAAAAAATCTCAAAAGGCCAACCTTAGGTTCTATAGTAATGATGTTACCTACATAAGTAATTAGGGAAATTACAAATCTTGTGACCTCCAGAACAGTTGTTTAGGCCTACAATTTAGCAGAATTTTGGCCCGTCTCATAATCCTTACCTTGTGGGCTTTGATTAGTTTTACAAAGGTAGTTTAGTTTTGGAAAGGGCTATTGTCATCCTTGCTTTAAGGTTAAAATCTAAACTAAATTATTCCCCAGATTAGCTTAGCCTATACCCAGGAATGACAAAGGACAGCTTGGAGGTTAGAAGCAAGATGGAGTCAACTATGTCAGATTTATCTTACTCTCATAATTTTGCAAAAGTAGTTTCACATCTATAAGTGTCTGCACTGCTTAGGGAAGAGGAAGAAGAGGCACCTTGAGCAGAATGGGAAAAGAGTCTCTACCCCTTTCTATTTGAATTCATTTTTATCCCTTTCTGTCTCAACAAAAACTGTATGGAATCAACACCACTGAGCTCTGCGGGAAAAAAGAAAAACAGGCTTCCTTTGCTCTGCTGGAAGCTGGAGGGTGTTAGACTCCTGTGTGGTAGTACATAGAATTCTAGCTTTTTTTCTTCTCAGAAAGAACACTGTGTCTCTTTGTGAATAAGAACAATTAGCATTTACCAACATGCATCTGTCTACTTTCTTTTGTTTAAAAAAAGAAAAAAGAATTTTTGAAAATGAGGTTCCAGAAAGTCAGTAAAGGTTAGGTTTGAGATGTTTGGATGGGTGAAGTGGGCATTTTGACAACATGGCTTCTCCTTTGGTATATTTAATTGTGATTTTTTTTAAGGCATCAGTTTGGTGAAAAATAATTGTGATGTTTACCTGGCATCCTTGCAGTTTAAGATGACACTAAAATGAATTCTTTCCTCCTGATGACTTGAGCCCTGCCACTTGATGGGAGAAATAGCAGAATCTGTAGGATCTCATTTGGAATTGGCATTCTCTATTGTAATTTTGTCCTTGTTTATTTTTAATTTTGGTTTACTGGAAAGGAAAGATGATGTTCAGTTTTAAATGTTAAAACTGTACAAGTTGCTTTGTTACAAAAGACTAAATGTCTACCCAAAAACAAAAAAAAAAATACCACAATTACTCTTACCAGATGCATTTCTGAGCAAGATGTTTAGTTTTGCTTGTTTTTGAGCTTTATATAAATGTCATAATAATGTATGTAGTGTCTGTTTCCTCCAAGTTTCTAACATTCATCAGTTCATTCATATCATTGTTTGTAGTTGATATTCATTTCTTTTTACTAGCATCCTTGGCCGAACGCAGTGGCTCACTCCTGTAATCCCAACACATTGGAAGGCCAAGGTGGATGGATCACCTGAGGTCAGGAGTTTGCGACCAGCCTGGCCAACATGGTGAAACCCCATCTCTACTAAATACAGAAAATTAGCTGGGCATGGTGGTGGATACCTGTAATCCCAGCTACTTGGGAGGCTGAGGCAAGAGAATTGCTTGAACCTGGGGGGCAGAGGTTGTAGTGAGTTGAGATCACAGCACTGCACTCCAGCCTGGGCAACAAGAGCGAAACTCCATCTCAAAAAAAAAAAAAAAACCAAAAACCCAAAAAACCAAAACAAAAAAGCACAACTAGTGCCCTTATATTTAATTTGGTGAATGTACACAATTCATTTATCCATACCACTGTCTATAAATATTTTGGTTGTTTATTGTTTCTGGGTGTTTGCATAATAATCTTGTTAATGTAGATAAGAAATAAATTAATAAGTGAGCTGTGCATGGTGGCATGTGGCTGTAGTCTCCGCTACTTAGGAGGCTGAGGCAGGAGGACCATTTGAGCCCAGGAGTTAAGGCTATAGTGCACTATGATTATTCATGTGAATAGCCATTGCAATCCAGCCTGGCAATATAGCAGGACCTCATCTCTAAAAACAAAAAAGAAATATAAGAATTTTTATTATTCCTTTGTCAAATTGTCATAAACACTAGATTAATTTGTCTAGTGTCTTGTGCTCTTTTTTTCATTTCATCGTTGCCGTTTATCACCTAAAGCAACTTAGATGCAGGGAAAAAGAATAAATGATTCACCCGTACTCTGTTATCACTGCTGCTATTTTCACTGCTGTCAACTCCAAGAACCAGTTACGTCCTCTCTTGATTCTTCTTGTCTAAACAAAGAAGAGTGCCTTCCATTGTGATACCAGAATTTGAAAGATATTTATTATGATTTAATAAATTTATGACGCAAGAGGCAGTGTGTTATAGAGAAAATAATGTAAGCTCAGGAAGCAGGAAGATTTGGGTTTTAAAATGCTGGCATCAGCACTTATACTGGGGGAGTGTTATGCAAATTACTTTATTCTAAACCTCATTTTCTCATCTGCAAAATGGAGATAGCAATGCCTTCCTCTAAGGATGGCACACTGATTATATCAGGGAAGATGTGTGAAAGGTCCAATCATCACATTATAAAATAAGGAACAGATGGGGCTCACAGCCTGACCAATGGAACTCATCATCCTACCCTACAACTGACTCAGGTGGAATAGAAAGAGGTCAGTTCTGGTTGTGCAATTTATGACCCTTTGATGGATGGATCTGACCTAGAACACAGGTTAGTGAGGTCTTTTGTTGACTGAATGGTAATATAATGTCTTGGCTTTCTTTAGGATATCAGATTTTTCTTCCCAAACCTATCTTGTGGGTTGTTTTCTTTTTGTTTGTTGTTGTTTTTAGAGTCTCACTCTGTGGCCCAGGCTGGAGTGCAGTGGTGCGATCTCGGCTCACTGCAACCTCTGCCTCCCGAGTTCAAGCAATCCTCCTGCCTCAGCCACCTGAATAGTTGTGATGATAGTCACACGCCACCACGCCTGGATAATTTTTTTGTATTTTTAGTAGAGACAGGGTTTCACCGTGTAGTCCAGGCTGGTTTTGAACTCTTGTGCTCAGGCAATCCGCCTGCCTCGGCCTCCCAAAGTGCTATGATTAGAGGCGTGAGCCACTGCGCCTGGCCTCTTGTGGGTTGTTTTTAACATTTCTTTTGGCCAAAAATATCTATTTGGATCCTCTGCCCATTTTAAAATTGGATTGTATTTTTTTTTTGCTATTGAATTTTAAGAGTTCCTTATATATTTTAGATATTAACCCTTTATCAAATATGTGGCTTGCTAATATTTTTTCCTATTCCATAGGTTGCCTTTTCATTTTCATGATTATTTCTTTGCTGTGAAGAATCTTTTTAGTTTGATATAGTCCTACTTATTTATTTTCGTTTTTGTTTCTTGTGCTTTTCATGTCATATCCAAAAAATTGCTGCCAAGAAGCTTTTCCTCCATGTTTTCTTCTAGAAGTTTTATGGTTTCAGGTCTTGCATTTAAATCTTTAATCATTTTGAGTTGATTTTTGTATATGGTATAAGATGAGGGTTCAATCTTATTCTTTTGCATGTGGATATTTGGTTTTCCCAGCACCATTGATTGAAGAGACTATTTCCCCCTCATTGTGTATTCTTGGCACTTTTGTCCAAGATTAGTTGACCATATATCCATGGGTTTATTTCCGGGCTCTCTATTCTTTTCTATTGGTCTATATGTCTGTTTTTATGCCTGTACCACACTGGGCTTTTCTTTGCTTTTGATTAGTGTTTCAATCTCCTTACTCACAATCTGTTTATGGCATGATTTACTGAATATTTTAAGCCCACTGTTGAGCCTTACTGCTCAGTAAAAAAAATCATTTCAAAATATTACTTCTCATTTACAATGTACCTGATCACCCAAGAGTTCTGATAGAGATGTACAGCTCTGATAGAGATGTTGTTTTCATGCCTGCTACTACAACATCCATTCTGTAGCCCATGGATCAAGGAGTCATTTTGACTTTCAAGCCTTATTATTTAAGAAATACATTTCACAAGGCTATAGCTGCCATACACAGTCAGTCCCCTGATGGATCTGGGCAAAGTCAGTTGAAAATCTTCTGGAAAGGATTCATCATTCTAGATGCCATTAAGAACATTTGTGATTCATGGGAGAAGGTCAAAATGTAAACATTAACAGGAATTGGAAGAAGTTGATTCCAACCCTCATGGATGACTTTGATGGTTCAAGACTTCAGTGGAAGAAGTATTTGCATATGTGGCAAAAATAGTAAAAACACCTACCATTAGAAATGGAGCCTGAAGATATGACTGAATTCTGCAATCTCATGATAAAATTTGAATGAATGAGGAGTTGCTTCTTATGGATGAGCAAAGCACATGGTTCCTTGAGATAGAATCTACTCCTGGTGAAGGCGCTGTGAGCATTGTTGAAAAGACAACAAAATGATTTAGAATATTCCATATTCTTAAATAAGGCAGTGGCAGGGTTTGAAAGTATTGACTCCAGTTGTGAAAGAAGTTCTACTGTGGGTAAAATGCTATCAAATAGCATCACATGCTACAGAGAAATATTTTGTGAAAGGTAGAGTCAATCAATATGGCAAAGTTCACTGTTGTTTTAAGAGATTACCACACCCATCTCTACGTTGAGCAACCACCATCCTGATCAGTCAGCAGTCATCAATGTGGAGGCAAGACTTTCCACCAGCAAATTATTATAATTCGCTGAAAGCTCAGATGATTGCATTTTTTAGCAATAAAGTATTTTACATTAAGTTATGTACTTATTTTTAGACATAATGCTATTGTACACTTAATAGAGTATAGAATAGTATGAACATAACTTATATATGCCCTGGGAAACCAAAAAATTTCAGTGACTTGCTTTATTGTGATATTTGCTTTATTACAGTGGTCAGAAATCAAACCCTCAATATCTCTGAGGTATGCTTGTATATCTTTCCTTCTGCTGACTTTGGACTTAACTTGTTCTTTCTCTTCGTCCTCCTACTCCTCCTCCTCCTCCTCCTCCCTCTTCTTAAAAAAAAAAATTAAAGAAAACATTCCCTGAGGGGATGTTTTTCTTCTTCTTTCGGATATCTTTCTTTTTTCTTATGTAAATGTTGATCACTATAAACTTAGAACTGTTTTTGCTGCATCCCATTAGTTGGTATGGTGTACTTCCATTTTTGTTTGTGTCAAGATATTTTCTGATTTTCTTTTTGATTTCTTCCTTGACCCATTGGTTGTTTGAGAATGTGTCATTTAATTTCTACTTATTTGCATATTTTTCAGTTTTCTTTGAGTCATTGATTTCTAGTTTCATACTATTGTGGTTGAAAATACATTTGACATGATTTTAATCTTTTTAAATTTATTGAGACTTCTTTTGTGGCCTAGCAGATAATCTGTTCTGGAGAATATTCCATGTGTGCTGGAGAACAATGTGTATTCTGCTGCTGTTGGATAGGATGTTCTCTCTATGTCTGTTAGGTCCATTTGGTCTATAGTGTTGTTCAAGTCTGCCGTTTTTTTATTGGTTTTCTGTCTGGATGATGTATCCAATGCAGAGAGTGGTGCTGAAGTCACCTGGGAGTAAAGTTTTGATGCTAAAAAGCTAATGGATAAGGTGAATGTAGCTAACCCTAAGGCTTGTGTCTCAACCTGGATGATCATGGAGGGGATATGAGGAAGGGAACGGGACATCACAAAGACCTTTTTAAAATGGAATTAGGTTAACTTAAAGCTTTCTGCTGACAGCTTGCTGAAATTTATAGATAGAAGGAAGGAGACTGGCTGAATGGGAGCAGAAGAGGAAAAAGACTTATCTTAAAGCCCAGACCACTGTGAGAGAAGGGAAGATTGAGTGGAGGGGCCCTGAGCAACCTGAAGGGAAACCAGAAGATAGTATTCCCTACACGAAGAAGTAGAAGTCCCAGCAGACAAGCCTTGTCTACATGCCCTTTTTTTTAGTGGGTATATAAATAGAGTTACGGTATCCTTTCAGAAAGGTCACAGAGGTTTCAAGGTGAAGAGTAATAGCATTCATTCATTCATTCAGCAAACGTACACTGACTGCCTTCATTATGTCAAGCAGTCTTCTAGGTTCTTGAAATACAGGAGGGAAGAAAACAGACAGAGATTCCTGTCCTCATGGAGGTTATACTCTGGTGGGGAAAGACAGACAATAAATGGAATACACAACATAATATGGTAAGAAGTGAAACTAGGCTGGACATGGTAGTATGTGTGTCTGTAGTCCCAGTTTTTCCAGAGGCTGAGATGGGAGAATCACTTGAGCCCAGGAGTTCAAGGCCAGCAGCCTGGGCTATCTAGTAAGACCTTGTCTTCTTGTCTCAAAAAAAAAGTGATACTAGCAGTTGAAAAACAAAACCTTGCAGCAGGATAAGGGGCACTGGATGTGGGAGGAAAAGGGGAACCATTGGAGAATTTTGAGCAGAGAAAGCAAGATAATCTTAGGTTGTAGAAGGGTCTATCTCTCTTGTTGCTAGTGTGTACGTGTAGCAGGGACAGGTATAGGCAGAAAGACATGCTGCGGAGCTATTATAGTTATTCAGGCAAGAGGTAAGGTGCTTACACCAGGGTGGTACCAGTGAAGTGATGAGAGATCAGATTCTGGATATATTTTGAAGGTGAAGCTATCAGGATTTCTTGATGATTGGTTATGGGGTGACGGAAGGTGAAAGGACTAGAGAAAGTGTCAAGATTTTTTGCCTGAGTAACTGGAAGCCAGGTATTGTCATTCCCTGAGATAGGTAGATTGCTGATAGAGAAGTTTGGGGGAAAAAGATTTGGGAATGTCGATTTGAGATGTCTGTCGCATGGAATTTTGAGTATATAATTGAAAGAAGGAGCCTAGAGTCTAGAGAGAAGTCTGAGCTGGAGATAAAATTGGGAGGGAGTTAAGAGCATGTAGGTAGAATTTAAAGCCTTGAGATGGATGAGATCATGCAGGGAGTGACAGAGAAGAAGAGACAGCCAGCACTGATTCCAGGAAAAGATGAGGAATCATCCAAAGGACACTGAGAAGATCCAACCAGTAAGACAGGAAAACCAAAACAGGGTAGGATTCAAGAAACTAAGTGAAGACCAGGTATCAGGGAGAAGAGTTGATGGGTTGTGCCAAATGCTGTTGCTAGGTCACGGGAAGAGGAGACTTGGCCATAGATTCAGCAATGTAAAGATCACTAGTGCACTGTAGAGAGCGGGGTCAGTGGAGTGAGGGCGTCAAGGGCATAACTGAAGTGAGTGTAAGGGAAAATGAGAGGAGAGGAATTGAAAATGGCAAGAATAGAGAACTATTCTGAGGAAAGACTTACCTTCCCAGAAAGTTATTTGGCAATACATTTAAAATAAATAAAGAAATAATTTTTATTTATTACATTCAAATTATTAACATGGAAAAGTTAAATACTATAATTTTTAATCAATATTATTAAACAGGATTCTCCCTGATCCAGTAGTTCTAAGAAGCTGTTGTTGTTGTTGTTGTAAGACAAGGTCTCACTTTCTTACCCACGCTGGAGTGCAGTGGTGCCATCATGGCTTACTGCAGCCTTGACCTCCTGGGCTCAAGCAATCCTCCTGCCTTGGCCTCCCAAAGTGTTGGGATTACAGGTGTGAGCCACCACACTCAACCTGTTGTTGTTTTTTAAGAAAAAAATATCAGAGATTTGCATCAAGGTCTATATCTTTTAACACAAGGATGTACATCATGGCATCATTTGTGATATGAAAAAAAAAATGGAAACAACCTGAATGCCCAATAGGAGAGAGTTTAAAATTAATTATGGCACTTCCACTTTATAAAATGAGCCGTTAAAATAATTTTTTTTCAAAAACTATTGGAGAAATAGGTAATGATTACTAGGGATTTTTAAGTGAAAAATAAAACAGGCTATATAACTAAGTAACAGGGTTATCTTAATTGTGTGGACAATGAAATAATGTATGTGCCAACTGTGTTTCTCCAGGCCTTTTCTCTCTGCTTATACAAATAGAGTTAGAAGAACAAAACCAGTGCAAATACCATTGGCTGTTTTTTCCCCCTATGTCTGGGAAGTCAGATCCATGTAAAGGGCCTCTTAAGAGATTCCAGGAGTTCCTCAGGAGATTTTGTCTTGACCTTGGGAACTGTCATTCCTGCTGGGCGCTGTCATATTCTCTGTGCATTTTCAACAACTAGACCTGTAAGATCCTGGAGCAGCAGGGTGGTCTGTGGTGGAAGGAGATCTTTGGTGTCCTCTTGCCCTTGTCTTGATCTGGGTTTGAGGGTGCTGGGCAGAGCTCCTTATCTTCAGAGTCCTACAGGATTTCAGGTTTTATAGTCCCCTGCTCTCGATTGGGGGCTGAGCCATGGGAGGAACCTGAGTGGTGGAGCCTGGACCCTCAAACAAGACTATTTTGACCCTGCCACTTACTGTCTGCCTGAACTTGGGTAAGTTACTTCCCCCACCCTTGCTGCCTTCATTTTCTCATCTAAAAATGGAAATAAATTGTTCTAGTTATCTGTTGCTGTGTAACAGACCACCACTTCATGGCTTAAAACATTAATTTTGCTCATAAATCTGTCATTTGGGCCAGGGTCAGTGGGGACACTTTGTCTTTGTTCTGCTTCACATCAGCTGGTATGGCTGGAAGGCTGGGGCTTGAGTCATCCAAAGGCCCACTCACTCAGTTATCTGGTGGTTGATTCTGGGTATTGGCTGGGATCTGAGCTGGGACAGTGACTGGATCTCCTACTCATGCCTTTCCATGCGGCTTGAGCTTCCTCAGAACATGGTGGCTAGGTTCCCAAGGCAAGAAAGCCAGGTGAAAGCTGCATGTTAGGAGCATCTAGGGGCTTTTTAAAAATGTCTGGCTTCAACCCCCAGAAATTTTGACTTCATTGGTCGGGATGGATGCAGTTATTGCTCCCCAGGTGGTTTTGTGTGGCCAACATTAAGAACCACCGTTCTCATGGAGGGCACATGAAACAGGAGATTTGGCCTCCCAGCCGACTCCTACGAGCAGTGAATTTTATTTATCATTTGTTGGGCTCAAGAGGTTCTAGTCATGTGATGTGATATTCAAAGGACTGCCAAAGAAATAAGATCAGGAAAATGCTTAAAACAGTAAGATAAATAAATACAATTACTACAGAGCTCCACAGCAATCCTCCAGCTGCTTCAGATTGATAAATGGATAAACCCAGAGCCTGTGTATTTTGCCAGGGATATCCTGGCAAAGTAGAAGGGCTGAGTAAAGAACTAGATTGAGACTCGTAGGTGCCCTGTGCTTGAGGTGGCACTTTGATGAGTCAGGTGACAAGTGCAGTTTTCCCTGTCATTCCTGCAAGTTAATTAATCTCTGCATCTGAGAAAGCCTCTGTGTTACTATTTTATCAATAGCTAAAAGGAGCAGATGAAGATGAATTTTAGCTAGGGCATATCTGAGGGGCTCCTAGTAGACACCACAAAGAATTAAGATCCTGTTACATTTTAACCTGACACAAGATGTCACCATTGCTCCTGTGCTTTTAGCAATAACAGTATAAAGTCAAATAGCAGTAAGGGTTTGACTCCCCAGTTATACAAGTTGTTTGTTTTTCCACCTCACAGGGATGAGTGAATAACTCTGTCCATGAGGCTTGTTAATCTGTAGCCCATTCCATCCAGTCAACTTAAAGTATTTATTGCATAAACACTTATTTGATTTTCCCCCCTCATTCCAGCTCTGGATCAAGATTAATATCTCTTTGTAAACACAGAGACTTTGGTGAAGGTGACTGTAAAACACGATAAGCTGAAATGTTTATAGGATAACTGGAAAATTGCATACTGTGTTTTTGTTTGGTTTCACCACTGCTGACAACGCTGAAGTGATCTCCAGGTACCATGCTTGGTTTGGTGCCACAGTGGAAAAAAGGCATGGATAGGTTTTTGCCATGCTGCCTAGGCTGGTCTCAAACTTCTAGGCTCAAGTGATCCACCTGCCTTGGCCTCTCAAACTGCTGGAATTACAGGCATGCATCACTGTGGCTGGCTACTGTGTGTGTGTGTGTGTGTGTGTGTGTGTGTGTGTGTGTGTGTGTGTGTGTGTTTTCACCAAAGCATTAATAGCAATTAACTGAAGCTTGTGGAATTACACTGATAAATTTCTTTGTTTTCCACTTTTTCTATAATGAGTATATAACTAGAAAAAAACTCTTCAAAACCATATGATTCCAGAGATTTATAGTGAAGAGAGATGTTACATGTTATTAGTTAAGTTAAAAATATATTATTTTCATCTACTTCCTAGTCAACCCAGATTAAGTTGTAGTTAAAGCTCTAAATCAATCAGAGTCCTGGGAGGAAGTACATGACACATTCAAATTAGGTGGTTTGAAGAGAATTTAATAAAAGGACTGTTTCCAAAGGTGCGGGCAGAGTGTAGGGAAACTGTAATGGAGAATGCAGTACCTGAGGATAGATCAGTGAAACTGTTACCACCATTAAGTCTGGAAAGCAAAAGGAAAGAGAGCTTTGTGGACCATTCAATGGGTGTCACGATCTGCACTGGAGAATTGTAGGCAGTCTGCGGTGCCAACACATGGAGGGAGCTGGCGCATTAATGACCTGACCTAAATCAATCTTCTCTCTCACTCCAATCCTCCTATTAGCCAATTCAACTAGGACTGTTAATGCAGTCCATAGGATTCGACTTCCCAGGACACTGAACAGAGAGGAGCTGGGCAAAGAGTGGATTTGAGAAGGAAATGGAAGATGTGCAGCAATGCTTTTTTTTTTTTTAAGAAGCACTACATTTTATTCAACTCATTTGACTCGAGATAAAATGGAGCCCACATTATACATTCTTTTTTGTAAGTAAGTAGGAATATAGTTTAAGGAGGCTTGCTGATACTTTAGAGGGAGGCCATGAGGTGTTGTGGTTACAATAGCTCAAATTCCCACTCTATTACTTACAGGCTAGGTGACCTTGAAAAAATACCTAATTAACTTGAGCCTTTGTTTCTTTATCTGCAACCGGAGATAGTAATACACATTCGATGGATTTCTTGTGAGGATTAAATGTATATAATGTGTTTAACAAACACCTGACACTTAGCAAGGGCTCAGTAAATACATTTGTTAGCAAGCACTCAATATAAGCTTGGTTTCGTGGAAACAATGCATACGTAAATGGGGCTTGTCAGTTGGTGGACCTCATTGTAAGGTGATTAAGAGGGCAACTGGATGTTCACTGGGGATCCCCATATGTGAGTATCTTAGGTGTTTTCTCAGGGATCATTCTCTTATCTGGACAGTAAATGAATGGCTGTTGATGTTCTCAGAGCCAAGTGGGGGAAGGAGTTGGGAGGATATCACTATTTGGGACGTAATAACTTTGAATAAATTCCTCTGTTTTTAGTTTAGCACCCCTGCCCTCAGCTACGGCTTTTGTTTTTAAAGCTTTCTGCCACTCAACCTTCAGAGGTACCTGGTGCCTCCAATTCCTGAGGATCCCTGAGGTTTTGCAGCTTGAATTTGCTTTTTCTTGCCACTGCTACCTGACTCCGAATCCTTGCAGAAACTTAGGTTTTAGCTGTCTTCTAAATCAGCTGCCACTTAGCCATCTGCTTCCTGGCTTTCAAAGTTGTATGGCCATTTCTCATTTGCTGCCATCTACTCTCTCATTCTTTTTGACCTTATGGCCTTTCTTTAAAAAAAAAATCCTCTTTCCTGCTACAATTAATCCAAGATCTTCCAAGCCTCATTTTGTTTTGTATCTAAAACTGAATGGTGTTCATGAGAAACTATAAGTAGCTCAAGGTTATTCAGCTTCTCAGGGTCACTCTTCCCCAAGCGCTCACCTGCTAGAGATCTTAGGAAGCCCCATTTCTTCTTTATAAACTTATTTTTCTTTGCTGTGTTGACTCTTCCTCAGACATCTGGCCCAGTAAACCCAGTGTATTACATATTCTCCTATTTCACTTTAGAGTCCAGTTTTTTTAATTCCTGAGAAGACTGGAGGTTTGCACATGATTAGGGTTGAAATGAATGAATTTATACTCTAGTTATAGAAATGTGATGACATGTTTCCCAAGATATAAATAGAACAATGGGTGTTGACAAGATTTTCTGTAACAATGGGTACCCTGCAATTATTCCTGAATTACACTTATTGTTTATCTGTATCTGAAATTTAACAAACAGGGCTCTTGCTACTAACTCAGAATTTTTCCAATGAACACATATCTCCCATTATTATCATCTTCTCATGCATGAGTCAGGCTCCATCTTTCAAGTTTAAATTCAGCTATATACATTTCACTGGACTGAATCAATCACTATTCTTGGATAATGACTGAAAATTCACGATGAGAATAATAACAATGATGACAGTGTTGTAATAAAAATGAAATATGCCAACAGAGTATTTGAAAAGCACCTGGCACTAGATCATCCATCTATCTCCAATCCTTACAGTTCATCTACTTGGATGCAACACTTGGGAGAATATCTGCAGGATGCATTGGTCCACATAGCTTTATATGCTTCAGGACTGTTTTCAAAGTTTTTGTATTCCACAAAAGCTCTCTCCAGAGTAAGTAACACTATGTAACGAGTTCAGTGACTATTCCATTTGATATATTTAAACTGGTTGACCACTCAGCAATTCACTTCATTTTACATTCCATTTCCTCATTTGTAATAATGTACACCACAGACATTTCAAGTATAACTTAAAGTTTGTTTTAAAGCTTCTGAATTTGTAACAAAGTGCATATTTTTCTTGGATATTTTCTTTCCTCTGGGGTTTTGGCATTCTCTGAGTTAGCCATACTCCATTTATAATGATCCACTTTATTGTAGCTAAAACCTGTTATATCATTACATCTCAAATAACCAAAATTACATCTCTGAAAAATATTCTAAAATGCTTTTCTGATGCCAGGAGGCAGATTTGAATTATTCTTCTTATTAAAATACATGTTAAAGCAACTGGTTTTTATCTAGTTCTCTCTTTTCTTTTTACTAATCCCATAGTTCGACAGAATATATGCATAATATTTAATATAAGTTAATATTCTAATAAAAATGAAATCTTCAAAATGTGTAGGTTCATTTAAAAGTTAGCATAAAACTATAGGCTTGGAGGGGTATTCCCTGAATTCCCTTCTGGATGCAGAATTACATTGAATTTGATTTCCATATGGTTTTATGGTTTCCCTGGAAAAGTCAACTGCTTTGGGAACTGTCACAGCAATGCCAGAAGTTAAGGAGAAGTTACCTCATTTCAAGGGAACAGTATTCACTAGGGAGGATTTCCATTGTTGAACAGGGAGTGTTGGACCAACAGTTAAAGTACATATGGGAAAAGGAATTATGAAAATTAAATCTGGCACCAGAAACTCTCTTGAGAACCAACCTCTAGGTTGGGATGAAACTCTGGGCATCTGTGAACCAGGGCATGTCTCTTGTCCTGCCCCACTTGGGAGTTTGTATCTAGTTCTGGTTAACACCTGCCATGAAGAAGCATTGCTCAGGTGAATGGTCCTTTAATTCCCGTATAATATAACACTGGCTTTCTTTGATAATCATACCTGTAAAACATTTGCCTTTTCCATCAAAGAATAAAAGATAATGTTTCTGATCTTGTTTATTCTGTGTTCTGTATTTTTAAAAAATCACTCTGGAAGATGCCTAGCTTTAAATCATGGGCTAATGTGAAATTCATAAGAATTTTGTTATGATAGAAAAATTTTAAATTGGACACAAACATTCAGAATAGCTACTTTATTCTCACTGGTATTCTTATGGCAGAAGAAAATACATTTTTATTCCTCCAAGGAAAATATGTAGTAACTTTACCCAAGAAGCCAGCCTCCATCCTAATTGTATTAGGCATACTATATCTGTAGCACTGTCATTCCATCAGACAATTTGCAACAAATCTTAATGATACATGCAAATACACCAATCTAATAGTCCGTTATAAAAGAAATGACTGGGGCCCTACGCGGTGGCTCACGCCTGTAATCCCAGCAATTTGGGAGGCCAAGGCGGGCAGATCACCTGAGATCAGGAGTTCAAGACCAGCCTGGCTAACATGGTGAAACCCTGTTTCCAATAAAAATACAAAAAAATTTCCAGGCGTGGTGGTGGTGCGTCTGTAATCCCAGCTACTTGGGAGACTGAGGCAGGAGAATTGCTTGAACCCGGGAGGCGGAGATTGCAGTGAGCTGAGACCACACCATTGCCCTCCAGCCTGGGCAACAAGACTGAAACTCCGTCTCAAAAAAAAAAAGAAAAAGAAAGAAATAACTGACTGACTGTCATCACTTTTTTCCAGGAATTTATATGATTTCTCACCTCCTGCTGGTCAAAAGTTCCAGAAGGCAGGGAATGCAATGTTTTCTTTTCTTTTTCTTTTCTTTTTTTTTTTTCAGCAAGGCATATCAGAGCAAAAGGGGAAGACTAAAAAATTAGTATTGCTCTTTTATTGTATCTGCATTATAATTTGTATAGACCTTCAAAACCTAGCATAATTCTGAGTTTTTGATTTGAAAACCACCCACAACTAGTTATGTGTAGATGTTTTTCTTGTTTCCCTTGCTTTGGCATTCTTTTTGATCCATTCCTTAGTGGAGCTATCTCTATACACCAAGTGCAGAAAAACAGTGGGGAATAGATAAAAACCAGGTCAAAAAATTTTGAATGGGATTTTCTCTTCTAAGAAATTCTAAGAAATCCATGACTTTCTCCCCTCCCTTCTGCCTTTATGATATTGAGTCATCTTCTAACCAAGAAATCTTAGCTCTTTCTTGCAAGATATGGCTGTGGTGCATAAATAACACTGGAGTTTGAAAGTCTCTTATGATATCAAATTATAAGTTCCTGGGCAGGGTCCATGTCTTATTCATCTGTGCAGTCTCTGGACCTGGCACAGTGTAGAACTGCAACTGGGCACAATTTCTCAAATTGAACTCAATAAGCCAAACCAATTGCCCAAACTCTTATCACTACCTTTATCTCTTAATATCCAATTTAACATATGGCAGCCCGGATGGCTTCACTGGCAGGAAGTAACAGATATCCACAAAGACATATGTACCAGGTGGAGGCTGGAGAACACATACAGCAATCACCAAATTTCATGCTGGTGCTAGTGTATCATGCAGAAAGATCACACAGGGAAAAGTTTGGGATTGTATTGGTTAGGTCATAATAATAAAGGTAGTTTGAAAAGCACCTGCCACTAGGTATACCATCTATTTATGGTCCTTCCAGTTCACCTAATTAAATGCAGCATTTGGGAAAATATCTGTGGAAAGGATTGATCCACATAACTACAGCAAAACAGGGGCTGTGTCATGTCTGCCTCCCTCTCTTCTGTCTGAAAACTGGCTCTTTTAGTAGTTCCATAAACATGGCAGAAGATGGTTGTCCCTAACATTTCTGAATTTACATTTCCTTTGTTTAAATGACCAGTGGAGGCTGATTTGTGATTTTGATCCCAGTTCCAAATTCTCAGAAGAGAGAAACGGGTCTGCTCAGCTTGGATTACTTTCTATCCCTGGCCTAATATTTGAGGGCCAGGGAAGTGGATTAGGTAGTTATAAATATAATGCTCAGTCAGAGACCACTCTTGGCTGGGAGAGCAGTTCCAAGAGCAGGGAGCTAGTGGGCTGGGAAGATAGCCTAGAATGGTACTAATAGAATGGAAAAAAAAAGGAAAGGAAAATTTACTTTTGCTCACAGAGGAAAGAAAGTGCAAAATGAATAGGTATATGGATAAGTCAACTAATAAACAATATGTGTAAACTTATGGACAGAAATTAAACTGGATGAGTGGCTCTCATAAATATTCATTCATCTGATAACACAGGAAAAAATCTCATAAGTCTTTTAAAATTAAAACCTTTTTAGAACCAAGCCCAAGAAATGGCTGTGACAAAGAATACCTGCCCAGTATGTATTCTCCCCTTCCTCTGTGAAAACAGTTGGGGTAGTTTCATGCACTGCTAAAAGTATATACTTCTGAGCCTCCTGTGTAGTAAGGTGCCGCCAAAGAGTTGTGTGCTTAAATTGTCTGCAAACAGTGGGACCTCCCAGGAAACTATTTTTTTTAAGGGATACACAGCTAGCAATTTTTATGGTGCTTTCCACTCTTTACTCTTCATTCTGACTGGAATACAGACATGATGGCTAGATTCTCAGCAGCCATTTTGGAACATGAGATATCCTTGAGGATAGTAGACATACTCTAAGAATAAAGGAATATAAATATAGGAGGTGCCTGGGTCCAGGATGACATCACAGAGCTATCATACGATCACTTCACTGCTTAAATACAGATTTCTCTGAGTGGAGAGCAAACCTCCATTTTGGTTAAACCATTTTTATTTCCAGTCTCCATGGCTAGCAGCTGAATGTAAATTCTGACTAGTTAAGAAGTCTCTGTTCAATAAGGAGCTTTAGGTAATTGACAGATGGTGACTGATTAAAACAAAATTCGTGACACGACCCATCAGTGAAACTAGTTTGTTCAGATCTTAAGTTTCCATACTGGCTATTAAAACAAAATGATGTACAGGTAAGATGGACAAATACATGTCAACTTTTAAAAAAACAATCTGTAGAGGTTATGAGAATGTGTCTTGGAGAACTGTGGGGAGCAAAATGGACTGATGGCCTCAGCTGCTGGGCTCTGAAATTCATCTCCATGTTTGAACTGAGACCTTGCCTCCCAAGAGCTGCTCCCAGCCAATGTTGAAAGAATGTGGCAGGAACATGAAGGCAGGTTTGTTTTAGAGGGACCTGGGATTCCTGCGATGACTAATTTTGGCTTGAATACTCTCTAATGGCCTTGCCAAACCTTCATTAGACTACACGGCACCCTAGGACACTCCACCCAACCTTCTTTCCTTCCCTTCTTCACTCGGGGTCAGGCTTGTTGCATTGTGCTCTAATGACTCTTTAGTATCCCTGGCTTCACTTTCCATATTCTCTCACAGGCATTTTGCTTAGTAAAATCCTTGTATGATGAATCCTATATTGGCATCTGTTTCTACAAGGACCTGGACTAACACATTCATTTGAAGCAGAGTTTGTTGTAAGTAATAAGCCTGCAAGTAAAAAGACTATTGCAGCTAAATATTTTCTCCATTTTTGCAGCTGATCTATTTTCTGGGTCCAAGTTATATAAGGATAGACAGATTCTTGGGCAAAAAAGTCATGGAATGTCAGGCTTTTACTTCTTTTCTCATCTCTTTTTAAAATGAAGACAAACTGGGAAAAGGAAATAATCTTCTACAGCCAATTTTTAGTAGAAGTGTTTGGTAGTATGCTGTGCCTGAGATACTAAGAAGAATGAGGGATTAGATAATGTGCTAACTCTTCTGCTAGGTAATAATGTGGTTGGGAACATAAGAAAGTGGAGAGGGGCTCAACCCTACACAGTATTAAGGAAACAAGGCAGACCCACCTTTGCCATCTTTAACATGTGGGAAGAAAGAGGGTGGAGAATTACATGGGTGGTTTTTAATGGGCCAGGCTCCAAAGTGGGATACATCACTTCCTGCCTGTATTCTACTGGCCAGAAATCTGTCACACAGGAGGCTGGGAAATGTAGTCTACCTGTGAGCCAAAGAGAAAGTGGAAATGGGTTTGGGGAACAGTTAGCCAGTTTCTGCCCCAGGTACTTAGAAGAGGAAATGTGAGAAACAATGTGTCTTTGGTTTCCTAAATAAGGGTTGTTTCTTTTTACAAGGACAGTTCCATATAGTACTTTCTTTTACCAATACTCTGGCTGAGTTGCTTCATTAAAAAGTATCAATTTTTTAAGTGGACATGGAATATGATAAAATATTTTATGGTAGTTAAACTGTCTTAACATCACTTAATTTACTTAGAGATTTGTTATGTTGTGAAGTATTCCCAGATTACTTTGAACAGATTGCAAAGCTGCCTGATCAAAATTCTCATTTCTTATTTATAGGCAGATTATAGTTCAGATCCAGATGTTGAATGAGGGATCAGGTAGGAAATTTTATCTTGTGTTTCATGGGCATGTCAAGTGAAAACACAAATTGTGTTCTCTTTTTAAATGCACAAGTAGATGGCAAGCCTTGGCTATGAATAGGACCTTGAATAAAAATATATTTAGGATCTAATCAAATTTCCATGAATTTGAAAACAACAAGGCTGTTTTGTAAATTCAAAATAGCTATTTCAATATGATAATAGTCCTCTGTATTAAACATCACCCAAAGATGGAAATTTTATTTTTAGCAGCACGTTGAACCAAATCAAGGCTTTACTTTGAATATTGCCAGTTTGGGTTTGAGTAGGGTGGGGGGCTGGGGACAGGAACATGTGTAAAATTTTCTTCATAACATTTCATTTAACATCTTCCTAGACTGTCAGCATATATTTTTATAACTTGTATTAGCTCTTCGGCAATTCCAGCTGCTTTGTAACAGTTGTAGCATCTCAATTTCTCCAGATTGTTAACTACTGCATGAGAGCACACAAAGTCAGAATTTAATTAAAAATGACATTTGCAAAAGGGTAGCAGAGTAACCCAAAACATCACTTTTTACTTTAGTTCCCTAGTATCTGCAGTTAAAGAAATTATCTTGCCAGTAACACTTTATGAATTCAACACTTTAAATTCAGAAAGGATCTTACAGGTCAACTAGTCCAACCTTTTCATTTCACAGTTGAGAGAACTGAATCTCAAAAAAGCTGGAGGTAGCTAATTAGTTACATGGCAAGGTTTAAAAGTCAAGTTCATCTATCCATCCATTTATTCCTCCATTAGTTCATCCATCCATCCATCTTCCTATGCATCCATCCATCCACCTATGCAACCAACAAATATTTTTTGAATACCCACTGTGCAGACACTTGCTTAATGTTGAGGATATAATGATCAACAAAACAAGACATGGTTTATCTTCTTCTGGAAGAAACAAATATTAATTGAATGGTTATGTTCATTTACGGCCATGAAGGAGAACTACATTACGTTTTAAGAGAATATAGCAGGGGCTGACTTTGCCTGGTAGGTGAGGATGGCAAGGAAGGCTTACCTTAGGCCATGAAGTTGAAGAGCTGAGATAGAAGTTTGTTAACCAGGCAGCGTGGAAGAAGAATGCACTATGAAAACCCGTGTGCTGTGAGAAAGGTAAGAATAGCATATTTGATGAACTTGAAATAGGCCAATGGAACTGGAATGCAAAGAGCAAGTGAGAACGTGATTCAAGATGGGGCTGAAAGATAGACAGGGACCATAGAAAGGGACCATCTCTTGTCCTAGTGAGTTGATGTGAAGATGTAAGGCTTGGACCTGAGCCACTTTTGCTACAGTGAAGGGCCAGTCAAGAGATCAGCATGAAAGCACATAGTGCCAACACCATGGATGGCTAAGAAGATACCAGTGTAAACCAGGTCTGTGGTGGCACTGCATGAGCTGCAAGGTCAAATATCATTATTTCATTACAGAGAAATAATATGGTACTACTCAGTTGTGGTTTTTACCTGAGTGAGTTTAAATTGGATTTTTTGTCATTTGTAATTTAAAATGTCTTCTTCAAATAGGGAGTCAGCCAAATTAAAATGGTAACCACTATGTACTTGATATGAGGTTTGTCATTTGGTTAGTAATTAATGTGGGTGGCAGGCTTTGTGTTATCAAGAGGGTGAGGTGGCCCCTGGTTCCTGTGGAGGATGTGATTGGCTCATTTGAATAGTTCTGCAGTCTGGCAGGGAGCTGAAACCCGTTACTCAGGGATAAACAGGAACTGTGCTTAGTCCCTTTGATAAGGAGGGTTTTGGGCTAGGGGACCTTGTCTTTGGTAGCTTTTACACCACAGGATCTCTATTCTTGCTTAAAAATCTAAGTGGGGCTAGTCTAGTTATTTCTGCTCCTGGCTCATCTCCATGTTACTTTGGGAATAAGACACCAAAATAGTTTTGTTTCTTTTCAGGTTTTGTATCTCCACTTTACCTCTGTCAACCTTCTGGGTTGGATTAGAGTATGTCAGAGGTTTTTTGATTTTGTGCTTGCCCTAAATTTGACTGATTAAGTAATAATTAAAATAGTTTCAGTGTTTATACTCTTAATTTTGAAGCTCTATACTCTTAGGTCAGGTTCCTTTGAAGCAGAGCCTGGAACAGGAAGTCAGGTGTTTAGGTTGTATTGCAGGAAGAACTTTTAAAGGAGGAAAGAAGCAGGATAGAAAAGAGGTGGTGGAAGCTGAACAAAGAAGTGGTTTCACTTCTTTAGGGAGAGGTTCTGGACTACAAACCATACCTTGGAATTATCCCTACCTTGAAGGAAGTGGTCTCTTTTGTATCCCTGTATCAGTCAGCCATTGACCGTGGGCCATGGGATGGGATAACTTCCTGGGGGACATGGCTACCATCAGCCCAGGACAATTCTGCAGAGGAAGGCAGCTGGGATATTGGTGCCCTTGCCTGGTAAATGGGATCTGGGCAGGGCGCCAGTTACATCTGCTACGTATACTTAAGCTTGCTTAACTTATTCAACAACCCTAAAAGGCAGACATTATTATTTTTCCCACTTTTCAGATGACAAAAGTGTAGCATAGAAAAAGCATGGTGAAAGTGAAGTCAGCATTCCAACCCAGAGATACCTGTGCCCGTTTTTAAAGCATTACAGGGAAGCATGCCTGATAATTCCAAAGGCTCTTGTAGCTCTTCATTTTATGCTTTTAATCTAATTCAATTCATGAAATATGCATTGATCACTGAAACGATTTAGAGTTGTCTGATAGGAGTGTTTTACGGAATAGCCTGTGTTGTGTTGTGTGCCTCTCCATTGGAGGCTTTGATGTTGAAAGACCCTTGGGCCCATTTCATCCAACACTTCAAATTACATAATTAACTATGCATACCTTTTTGGATTCAGTCTCAAACTGTCTGATGAGTTTGTTCTTCTTAAATCATCCGTGCCAAGTATCTGTTCATAAAATATGTCTTTTAATGAGGAAATATGACAGTGGATTTTCATTTAAGTCAGTAATTAAGGAATATCATGGATAGGATCATTATCTCAGCTTTCAGCAAATTTTTTCCTCATGATCATTTTTATCCTCAAGCAAATAGCTTGAATGAAAGAGGACGATGACTAACCCAGGATAAGACCAGACATTTCGCCTTCCCAAGTGTTTGGTGCAAAAGAGAAATGGCCGTGAACCATGGGCCCTCTGTGAAAGATGGGCCTTACAATTTTACTTTCTTGCTTACAAAAATGGGATGGTCATCCATCATTGGTGATCCCTGGGGAGAAAGGGGAGATTGCTAGGTAGGTTGAGTTTTCGCCTAAGATTTTCTAAATTTTATTTATTCATACGTTACATAGTTTAATATTCAAAGTAATATTATAGCAAAAAGTCTCCCTCCCTCATTCTGCAGGTACCCAGTTCCGCTTCCCAAAGGCAACAATGTTGTCAGTTTCTTGATTATTTTATTTTTCAGAAATGTTTTATGAATATTCAAGCAAGTACATGTAAATATTTCCCAAGATTTTTGAAAATTCAGTGCTTAGGGTAGAAGCAGGAAAAATCATGTATTACTTTCCTAGGGCTGCTATAACAAACTAGATGGCTTAAAACAACAAAAACTTACTCCCTCCACATTTCTGGAGGCCAGAAGTCCAAAATCGAGGTATCCACAGGGCCATGCTCTCTCTCAAGGCTCTAGGGAAGAATCATTCCCTGCCACTTCCTAGTTTCTGGTGGTTGCCAGCAATCCTTAGCATTCTTTGGCTTGTAGGTGCATCACTCCAATCTCTGCCTCTGTGGTCATATGGCATTCACCCTGAGTGCCTCTGTTTCCTAATTTTCCTCTTACTATAAGGATATCCGTCCATACTCCAATCCAGTGTGAATTCATTTTAACTTGATTATACCTGCAAAGACCCCCTATTTCCAAGTAAGGTCACATTCACAGATAAAGTGGTTAGGACTTGAATGCGACTTTCCTCCGGTGCAATGTATACTTCAGAATTCTCTGAAGGATCAGTTTGAAACGGAGCTCCCAGTGACAGCCCATCATGGCTCACTTTCTTCCCCTGCCTCATCCTGCTTTGTCACTACTCTTCTCCTGAGAGCTCTCCGGCAGTAAACCACAGGCACAAGCATTCACAAACCCAACCCAAGACAGTTGTAAGTTCTTCAATTTGTAGTTTTATTATTATTCATTATTCTTTTTTTTATTACCTATTATTATTTTCTTTTTCTTTTTTTAATTACTACAGGCGACAGCCTTGCATTTCAGTCTGGTAATTATGGAAGATGAGCAGGACCATGCTTTGGGCAAAGCAATACAAGGGAATGAAGCAAGAATGCAAATTAAGTGAGCCTCGGAGGAAGTGTAGCCAGCAGCAGGGTGGAGGGAAGGAGTGGCCTGGAACCAGGAGAGGATTGAGTCAGCAGGAAACAACCAAAGCCAATTGTAGAAGTAAGCCTTCCTCTTTATTTGTGAAGAGGATTCACAACAAAGCCTGGACTACTGATAAGTGAGATGGGACTTTTAAATTGGGGAGCAGAAGTAAATGGAACTTATCTGCGTAGGCTGTTGGCATGTTAGTTTCCAATTGCTGCTGTAACAAATTGCCACAAACTGAATGACTTAAAGCAACACAATGTATTATCTTACAGTTCTGAAGGTCAGAAGCCCAAAATGGGTTTGCAGGGCTGCGTTCCTTCTAGGTGCTCCGAAGGAGGATCCATTTCCTTTTCTTTTCCAGCTTTTAGAGGCCATCTGCATTCCTTAATCTTTGGTTTCTTCCTGTCTTTAAAGCCAGCAGAGTAGCATCTTCCCATCTCTCTCTCTGTTCTTCTACTTCTGTCATCACATCTCTTTCTCTCTGACTGACTACTCTTGTATCTCTTTTACAAGGATCCTTGTGAATACATTGGGCATACACAGGTAATCCAGGATAATCTCCCCATCTCAAGATCCTTATTTAATGTATATATTTAATAACATCAAAAAAATTCCTTTTGCCATGTAAGGTCATATATTCACAGGTTCTCAGTATTAGGTCATGGGCATCTTTCCAGGACTGGGCATTACTCTGCCTCTCACAGGCCCAGGCACAAAAGTTATACTTGCAGCTGGGCATGGTGGTGCACGCCTGTGATCCCAGCACTTTGGGAGGCTGAGGTGGGAAGATCGCTTGATTCCAGGAGTTTGAGACCAGCCTGATCAACATAATGAGACCCCCATCTCTATTTTTTTTTAAAGTTATACTTGCCTTTCAATATATGGCTTCATGTTCAACACCTAGAATCGGTTTTCCTGAGTTAACAATGACTGATTATCTAAAGACTGCTCTTGGAATGCTATCTGCACCAACTTCTCACTCTTTTAATTTAGTCTTTGCCAGGGCTTGATCTGGACCGAGGTAGACCCTGCCCCCCACTACCAAGGCTATGGTTCTGTGTCATACAGGCCCTGAGAGTATAGGAGCTGTGTGACATGGCTGTGCCTATCCATGGACATGGCTTTCTTCTGGATGATTCGATAAGGGGAGAACTGCGAGCACGATTTCCAGTAGGTCTGTCCAACATGGACTTTTTGACTACATTCTTTTGAGAACTCACTAAAGCCACAAAGAATAGGATGAAAAGACTCTTTTTGGCCATTAAGAGTGTCTATGTATATTCAGCTGATAATTTATAGCCACTAATGAGGCAGGGGGAGTTAGAAAAAAAATCAGCATAAGTCCCACTTCAGTCTCACTCTCAATCTCTCTCTTTTTGCCTGATTTGTCATGTATTACACTTCTTTATACTTTTTTCAACACAAAATCAGGTTCAGGGCTCCAGACATAGTTTGTAGTCCATGCAAATGAATCCCAGAGTGATTGTTTACTAAGACTCGAAGACAAGGTGGCTTATGCTTTCTTTCTCCGTTAAATAAAGATTACTTTATGGACAGCAATTCATGATTAATGTCAGCCAAAGGAGGAATGGTGTCAGAGGATACTCTCATTTGATATTGGTGATTTTCCTTTTGCTTTCCTCAAATCACTGTCAAAGATCATTGAGAGTAAAGTTAGTTAGGCATTATTTTTCCCAGTAAAGTATATCTGGCTAAACAATTTCCTGTTTCCTGTGTATACATTCCTGTCCTGATATGAAAGAAATAATTGAACCTCCAGCAAGGACTGTATGGTGTCTTCTGCTCCTTATACCTGGAGTTCATGCTTTTGAGTCCTCCCTCTCATTAATCTCCTTGGTCTTCTTTCTCTTTCCCTTTACACTGTTTAAGGTTTCTATCCACTGTATTCCTTATGTTCTTCATTCTAATGCCTCTTACTCGAACAGGATTCTGGTCATCACATGGATGGTTTGGTAAGAGCTAAAGCTGGAAAACTAGGCTGCTCTACTTTTAAGATAGAGTATCTCAAAAAAATTATCTGAAGGTTTTGAGTTGCTTGCCATCTAATTTCTAAAGCCCATTAGCTATTTTCTTGGAATAACATTGATTTGAGCCACATGCTGTTTCTGACAATTCATTATTCCTAATATGATGCAGAAAAGGAGGTATTGATTAAAGGTCAGATTCAGGCACATTGCCTAGTCACTTTCCTCAGTCCAAGATGTGGAACTGTGAACTTGATGAATTCTGAGTATCACTGACATGCTTCACGAAACCAAGAGGCTGCTTGAAAGGTATTTTTTCACTCTTCAATCTTTCTTGCTAGCGGACTGTGACAATTTTGTACAGGGCAGGAATAATATCCTTTCTTAATATGTTTCTCTCAATCCAAAGAATATAAATGAGTTGATGATTAGAGCTACGAAGCATACAGGAGTCCCTATCAGTCTAATACCTTTCTGAAATTTGAGCTATTTATTTTGCCAGCTCAATATTTTCCTAATGCCAAGAAGAAATTTAGCAAGATTAGAAACCCTATGATATTTTTTACTTGGGCATCACTGTGGAAAAGACTGGATACGATCCAATCTGCAGCCAACTTGTTTTAAGTAATAATAATAAAAAAAGGAAATAAAAAGACACTTTACTTCAGCAAGAAGCAATAATGTACTGTTAGGAGAAATAAGCAAAATTATTTCAGAACTTGACCAAGCTTTGTGACAGGGATTGTAAAAAACACTAGACAGAGGATTTTATGTGTTGATTTGAATTGATTGAACGTTTATTTAAGACAGTAATAGGTATGAGACAAATAGAAAATCCTTTCTCCATTGAGAACCATTGGCCTAAGGGAAACATTTTTATTGACAAACCATACATCAAAATGCAATGTTATTAGTTTCATTATTAAAAACAGAGATAATTGGTAATTACTCAATAGGTTTTTTACAATTTTAAAACATTTTATTATGAAAATTTCAAACATACACAATATTAGTTAGAATAGTATAATAGATTCCCATGTATCCATCACCAGCACCAACAACAATCATCATTTTGCTAATCTTTCAACTTCTTTTAAAAATAAGAAATATATGGCTCATATCTTATAGACTTCATATCCAATTTCTTGCCTAGTCATTTCTGTTCCTTATGGACTTTAAGACATTGCATCTTACTTACCTTTTACTTCTCTGAGAAAACAGGTTATTCAGTTTGAGATCTGCCATTTTCCCCTCTCTCTACTTAAAAATGTATTTCCTATCTTAAAATTATACTCAATTTCTTCCATCTTCTCCTTTTATTTTGTCTTACTGTAGAGAAATAAAGTTTTTCCTTGTGAAGTTAAACTTCTACCTATTTGGTCACATTTGTCTCCTCCAGAATTGTGTCCTATTAATTTTCTCTCCTCAATTTTCTGACTTTAGTCTTCCTCTTGACTCCTTTATCTCTGCCAATAAACACATTCAGATATTCTCCAGACTCAAATGGCAGGGCTACTGGGAATATCTTTGAATTTTTTTTTTAATTTCAATTTTTTTTGTAGAGATGGGGGTCTTACTATGTTGCCCAGGCTGTTCTTGAACTCCTGGCCTCAAGTGATCCTGTCACCTTGGAACGTCTCTTGAATTAACCATTCTCCCCAAAGTAGCTCTGCCTTAAGCCTTCTCTTTTGGAGTTACTCTTTTCTCCACTCACACTTTAACTGTGGGAAAATGCCTGATTTTTCTTATATTTGCTCTAGCCAGCCCCCAAGAATCCATATTGCTTCATTGACTTTGTACTTGCCCCAAAATGAGGGGTTGTATTTTCCAAAGATGGTCACAATAATGTCCCTTGTCCCACATGTTCTTCTTCTAGAGTGACCTTTATACTCCTCCCAATGGATTACAGGGTCTATGTCCCTTCCCCTTGAATCAGGTGAACCTCCCTGACTGCCTTGACCGTTTAAGTATGGCAAAAGTGACACTATATAACTTCTGGGATAGGTCATAAACATGCCATACACTTCCCTCTTGCTCTCTTTTATTTTTGTTTTACAAAGTTCAGCATTTGCTGAACCTCTTGCTCTCTTAGAGCCCAGCCACCATGCTGTAAAGAAGCTCAAAGTAGTCTACATGTAAGGACCACATGGAGAGATGGAGAAGCCATATGGAAGTGTTCTAGCCAGCAGTCAGCCTCAACTACCAGACATGTGAGTGAGGAACTCTTCAAGATGACTATAGTCTCTAGTCATTGAGTCACCCCTAGACTTGGAAACTTCTCAGTGGAGGCCCCAGACATTGTAGAGCAGAGACAAGTCTTCCCCATAGTACACTGTTCAAATTTCTAGCCTACATAATCTGCGAGCATAATAAATGACTATTTTCAAGAACTTTTGGGTGGTTTGTCTCCCAGCAGTAGCCCTGAAATGCCCTGAAATGCCCAGCTTCCCCTCGCTCAGTGTGCCAGCTCCAGTTCACACATACATCCTCTTGGCCTTTCTGGACTAGTCTCCTGGCCTTAGGGATCTCTCCAGTGGATGCAATGCTACCTCCATGTCTCACCTGAACACACTGTTCTCCTGGTTTTAAAATTCTTTCCCATCACCTTTTTCATTTGGTCCTCAACACTAAGGAGTTGGCAGAACAAGTATTATTACAAGAGCCATTTTGCAGATGAGGAACTGAGACTTGAGTAAAGGGAGGTTTAAATGACTTTCAAAGTAGCTTGTAGAACTGGGACTATAAGAGGAGATTTACTCTAGAATATAGAATTTTGAAAACTCATTTTTTCTTACAGAATCCTTTCTGGAAACACCTATTGGTGTTTGAAGGAGACTGATTCCCAAGGAACTCAGCTTGGGAAATATCTTATATTCCAGTTTCCTTTTTTTTTTTTTTTTTTTTTTTTTTTATATTTAATTTATATGTTTAACAGTCTTGTGTAAAGTGTTGTGATATTGTCTAAATGAAAACAACACCAAACGTGTTCAATACAAACTCCAACCAAACCCACCTGAGTC
>CAUYQU010045863.1:0-38832 GCA_963574635.1 Cheracebus regulus | reverse complement strand
TTGGCATAAAAGAGGTTTTTAATACCCATTTTTAGACTGCATTCTAGCCTGGGCAATAAAACAAGAATCCCATTCTCTCTCCCTCTTTCTCGTCCTCTTTCTTTCTCTCTTTCATTCTTTTTTTCCTTTCTTTTGCTGTTTTTTTCTTCCTCCTTTTCTCAAAAATAAAATAAATAAATAAATAAAAATAAAACTTCTGATCTCTATTAACTGAAGTGCCTCGTCGGAACTGGGAAAACTGGGGCAGCCACGGACTCAAGTTTTTCTACCTATTTTTAGATCACACAGCCTGCACTGAGTTTCAACTCACATCAAAACTGTAGGTTGGAGCCCTGCTGCTCAGGGAACCCTCAGAAAGTGTCTCCTTGGCCAATGGAAGATGAGCTGGGAGATTCTCTGTGCTCTTGCAGTGAGACGCATGTCTTCAAAGTATCTCTTTAGAAAAACAAAACATAAAGTACTCCCACCCTGATTACACAATGCATTCTTGTTCCCTTCAAAATGTTAGGAAATTTTTTTAAAACACCAAGAAAAAAATAAATTATATCTATATCTACACCCATGAAAATGGGGTCCCTTCTCAACTACCTTTTTTTTTTCACTTCATGACAGGTCTTGAATATCTTTCACTATCATTTAATAACCCCCAAGCCCATCCGTGTTATTAGCTCCATAAGAAATAATAATCAATAAAGCTACTATTGGTGCACTACACATTGTTCTAAGTGCTTCTTGTGTCTTCATTTCATCCCCACCTCAGCCCTATGAGATAAGTTTCATTATGGTCATCTCCATCTTACACATGGGGAAACTGAGACTTGCATAAGGTTTGCCTAAAGTCAGGTTTACCTGACATCCAGGTCTGCCCTCAACCAATACACTTGGCCCTTTGGTGATGGTGCCATGGTGTCTAGAATCCACAGGCCCCTTGTCATGTATCCAGACTGATTCCACGATTTGCTGTTTGTTGCACAGGCATGCTGAATAGACAGCTGGGAATCATCATAAGCATTTCCTTAGGACAAAGGCATGGTTGTGGAAAGGCTGGGTGAAAAGGTTAGCCCTTTGCCAAATTAATTGCCCTCCAGGATGGTTGTGCTGTTTATCATCCCACTAGCAGTGCAGAAATTGTCACGACTCTCCTTTTTAAAACCTTATCCAAGACAGTGACTCTCCATCCTCCCTCTCTCATTCCTCCCTTTGAACATAACTGATGGGTTATTTGTAGATGCCAACCTGGGAGATTGGGCACAGATGATTTATTTTCGCTGCTAATCTCAGCCTCACTCATCTTTACATCCCTTAAAGCCCCAAGGGTAAAGCCCGGCATCTGTATTGGGAAGAGCCCATCTCCTTAAAGAACAGATTCTCACCTCCCAGCCTTTGCATATGTGCAGCTCTGCCTGGATCACTTGTGTTTCATTCTCACTCTTTCTTATCCCTACAGTTTCAGCTTTGATATTGTCTTACCACCACCATCTCCATGAAGCCTTCCCTGCTCCCCCAGACAGGCCTAGATACCTTCCCAGCCCCATCTTTACCCCAATATAACATTGACCATGTTACATTATATTGTGTTTCATGAAATCTAAGCCACTATCATTATTGTGTGTAACCCTAAAAAAGATTGCTACAATGCTTTACATATATATATATGTATGTATGTATTTCCTATTGATTTTATTTCAGGAAAGTGAAGGAGGTTATAACAAGAAGATGCTGGTTCTGATACAGTTGAGAGCCACTAACTCAAGAGTTTCTCAGCCTTGGCACCACTGACATTTTGGGCTGGAGTATTCTTTTGTGGTGGTGTTTTGTTGCTTTTTTAATTTTTTTATTTTTAAAATTTTGTTTCAAATTGACACATAATTGCATATATTTATGGGGTACAGTGTTTTTTTTAATTATACTTTAAGTTCCGGGATACATGTGCAGAATATACAGATTTGTTATATAGTTGTACATGTGCTATGGTGGTTTGCTGCACCCATCAACTCGTCATCTACATTAGGTATTTCTCCTAATACTATCCTTCCCCTAGCCTCCCACCCTCCTCCCCCTAAAAGGCCCGGGTGTGTGATGTTTCCCTCCCAGTGTCCATGTGTTCTCATTGTCCAACACCCACGTATGAGTGAGAACTTATGGCGTTTGGTTTTCTGTTCCTGTGCTAGTTTGCTGAGAAAGATGGTTTCCAGCTTCATCCATGTCCTCGCAAAGGACATGAGCTCATCCTTTTTTATGGCTGCATAGTATTCCACGGTGTACATGTGCCACATTTTCTTTATCCAATCTATTATTGATGGGCATTTGGGTTGGTTCCAAGTCTTTGCTATTGTGAACAGTGCCGCAATAAACATACATATGCATGTGTCTTTATAGTAGAATGATTTATAATCCTTTGAGTATATACTCAGTAATGGGATTGCTGGGTCAGATAGTATTTCTGGTTCTAGATCTTTGAGGAATCACCGCACTGTCTTCCACAGTGGTTGAACTAATTTACACTCTCACCAACAGTGGACACACAACACAATAAAATAAGCAATAATAACATATGTATTTTTGTAAGCATAAACACTCAAGTATGCTAGTGACAGTCACACCAGTATAATTGTTATGAATAGCTATTTCTTTATATAATTTGTCATATGAAATACTATGATGGGCAACCAAAGTCTATTGATCAGATCAATCAAAAACAGCAAAAGAAAAGTCTGTCCTGCCTCTCAGAAGAGAGAGATCAATTCACCTTTTTTATTTGTTTTCTCGAGACCCTCAGCCAACTGAAGAGTGTCCACCATCATTGAGTGCAGATCATCATCCCTAAGTCCACCCAGACTCACACATTAATCTCTTCTGGAAACATCCTCACTGACACACCAAAAATAATGCTTGACCAGGTTAAACTTGACCAAATTAAGTCCACCTTTGTCAACTTGGCACCTATACACAACATGGCACCCATACGTATCACCTTAAAACATAATTTTTTAAAAAAAGACTATAACAAGGTAATAGTTCCACCTAACATGATGCAACTATCCTGCAAGCAACCAAAAATATACTAATTGTGATTTGGGGGATTTTAGACTTTAGGGATTTTGATCTTTAGAAATTTTGATTTTTCCTTTTTTGAGAGGGAGTCTCACTCTGTTGCCTAGGCTGGAGTGCAGTGGCGAACACCTCCCAGATTCAAGCAATTCTCCCACCTCAGCCTCCTGAGTAGCTGGGATTACAGGCGCATACCACCACACCCAGCTAATTTTTTTTTATTTTTAGTAGAGAAGGGGTTTCACCATGTTGGTCAGGCTGGTCTCAAACTCCTGATCTTGTGATTCACCCACTTCGGCTTCCCAAAGTGCTGGGATTAAAGGCATGAGCCACAGCAACTGGTCAGAAATTTTGATCTTTAAGGATTTCAGCATTCAAGAATAGGGTGTTTGGGATTGTGATTTTCAGTATTATAATTGGCACTTTCTTTTTTTTTGAGATGATGGAGTTTCGCTCTTGTTGCCCAGGCTGGAGAGGTGCAATGGTGCCATCTTGGCTCACCACAACCTCTGCCTCCCAGATTCAAGCAATTCTCCTGCCTCAGCCTTCTAAGTAGCTGGGATTACAGGCATGCACCACCATTCCTGGCTAACCTTGTATTTTTAGTAGAGACAAGGTTTCTCCATGTTGATCAGGCTGGTCTCAAACTCCCGACCCAACCTCAGGTGATCCACCTACCTCGGCCTCCCAAAGTACTGGGATTATAGGCGTGAGCCACCGCGACTGGCCATGATTGGCACTTTCACTTAGCATAACATTTTCAAGGTTTATCCATGTTGTAGCATGTATGCATACTTCATGACCTTTTATGGTCAAATAATATTCTCATATGGATAGATCACATTTTGCTTATCCATTCATCAGCTGATGGATATTTGGGTTGTTTACATATTTTTTGCTATTGTTATAAACATTCGTGTACATGTGTTTTGTGCAGACATATGCCTTCAAGTCTCTTAGGTATACCTAGGAGTCACAATGCTTTCTTATCACTTAGAATTTTTGTTTGTATTATTTAAAAAGCACTTTTAGATTTATTTAAACATCAATTTTTATCACATATCATATCACTCTGCACATACTTTTTTAAAAAAAGAAAATACAAGTAAAATACATTAACTAAGATATTCCAATTATTTTCAGTACAAAGTCTGTATCTTCTAAATGATTTTTAAAATCATAGTTGCCAATGTCCATGTTTTCTCACAAGACATTCTCCACTGTGCCATTAAGAACATTAAAGAGGCCAAGTGCGGTGGCTCATGCCTATAATCTCAGCACTTTGGAAGGCCAAGGTGGGTGGATCACGAGGTCAAGAGATCGAGACCATCCTGGCCAATATGGTGAAACGCCATCTCTACTAAAAATAAAAAAATTAGCTGCACATGGTGGCACATGCCTGTAGTCCCAGCTACTCAGGAGGCTGAGGCAGGAGAATTGCTTGAACCCAGGAGGCGGAGGTTGCAGTGAGCCAAGATCATGCCCACTGTACTCCAGCTTCATGACAGAGCAAGGTTCTGTCTCAAAAAAAAAAAAACTACTCAGGCAGGGTAGCATGTGCATATAGTCCTAGCCACTCAGGAGGCTGAGACAGGAGAATCACTTAAGACTGGAAGACTGGGGCTGCAGTGAGCTATGATTGCACCACTACATGCTAGCCTGGGCATCCAAGCAAGACGGTCTCAAAAAAACACTTGAAGATACAAGAATTCTTTATTCTTTTTTCTTTTTTTTTACATGGAAACACTCTGTTGCCCAGGCTAGAGCTCAGTGGTGTGATCTTGGCTCACTGCAACCTCTACTCCCCAGGTTCAAGCGATTCTCCTGCCTCTGCCTTCTGGGTAGCTGGGATTACAGGCACCTGCCACCATGCCAGGCTACTTTTTATATTTTTAGTAGAGTCGGGATTTCGTCATGTTGGCCAGGTTGGTCTCGAACTCCTCACCTCAAGTGATCTGCTTGCCTTGGCCTCCCAAAGTGCTGAGATTACAGGTGTGAGCCACCATGCCCAGCCACAAGAATTCTTAAAAGATAGCTTCACTGAAAGGTCAACCTCATCCTGACCACTACTAGCCTACAGTGATCTTACAACACCTTCAGCTGCAAAATGCATCCTAATTTCAGAGAGGTTAATAAGTGAGAAAAAAAAAGTGCATTGTAGAATTCATGAAGTGTGATCATTTCCTGTCTACTTGTTCTTATCCCATGCAAGAAATCATAAGTGCTTTGAGAATGGGAACCAGCCTTGTCCCCCAGTGTGTTCATTCATGCACTGAATCAACAAAAATGAGTGAAGCACCTACACCACACATAATATATTTTAATAAAAATATATCAAATGAACAAGTGAATAAACGTATCAATGAATGTTCATCTACTTTGGAAAATGGAACTCACTCACCTCCTAATCAGGGGAACACCCTCAATTTATTTCATGTCCAGGAGCTGTTTCCTCCTTTACGAGATGAAGGCAGTAATGAGAATAAAAATGAGCTATGTGCAATACCCCTAAGAAAGTACTCGACACATAGTAGGCTACCTAAAAATATCTGTGGAATAAAAGAATGAATAAGTGAACGATAAAATAATTATTATTGTAGCTAAAAATCTATCGTATACTTTTCTGGGGCCAGACACTGATTCTATACACTTTATTTGTATTAATTAATTTTTTAATCCCTCATTTAATCCTCACAACAATCCCACAAGGTAGGTACTAATATTATCCCCAGTTGACAAAGGAGGAAACTAAGGCATGGAGAGGTTGAATTCATTAATTAATTAATTAATACAGGAATGAATGAGTGAATGAATGAATGAATGTTGACCTGCCTCAGTTAATATACCAGGCATTCCATTTCTAGAGGGGTGAACCCAGGCAGCTCCTTCACCTCTCTGATCTTCATTACATTGTCTATAAAATGAGAAATAAATCGTCTGTACTTCCCTGCCTGGTACCAAAGAGGAAGTGAAGTGAGTTCATGTGTGTTGAGCACCTGTCTCAGGTGCAAATGAGAAAGTGAAAGCCAATTCATCGGATATGAAAATCCCATTACTGCTTGGCTGCCTGGGTGACCTTGGGCAAGTCACATAACTTCTCTGATCCTCATTTCCTCATCAGTAAAATGGAAATACAAGTATCCAAGCTGGCAAGGAGGAAGCTTCAAATCACACTTGCAAAGCCCCTCACTCAGCTGTGGTTGCCTTAGAGAAAGCCTTATACTGACAAAGTGGCCCTTACCCAGCGAGGACTGTGTTCCAGGAAAGCTAAAGAGCCCAGACTTGCTCCTCCTTCTCGAGGCTAATCCAGCATATGCTTGCAACACCAACCTTGTGAGCTGTCAGACAGGCTGGGCAGAACCCAGTGGGTGCACTCTGCTTCCCCTCCACCAATGAATAAATCATTACAGGAGTGTTATGCATCCCACCCGCATCCATAAGGACCTGAATTATATATAACAAGGCAGTGAAAGCAATTTATTCCAGGCACGTGCAAGTCATAAAATGGGAGTTCTTAGGTGCCTGAGACAATTTTCAGATATTGCAGTTTTTATCTAAGCAATAAGGCTTAGCAATGGAGCAATGGAGCATCTAAGCAATGGAGCACCCTGCCCATGGGTGTGGGGACACCTTAATTGGGTTTATTTATTATCAGAGGAGAAAAATTTAACTTTCTCTCCCAGCTTTGCCACCTCCCCAACCCACTGCCCTGAGGCAGCTGCTTCTCGGCTCAGGGGCTCCAGGATGTGGGGCTGAGCTGCCAAAAGCATCCACCTTTCTAGTGGGAACCATCTGCTGAGAGTCTGGGGGTGGGACCAGGTGTGCTCCAAATCCCTGGAGGGAGAGGGAAGAGACTTTGCAAGAAGAGAAAATAACATGGCAGCAAGAGCTCCAAATCAGAGCTCAGGAGTCCCACCTCTGCTGCTGACTACAGGTGGGGAAACTGAGGCACTGAAAGGTTAAGTAACCACCTGTCCAAGGTCACACAGAGAGAGAAGAAAGGAGCTGGAATGAGAACTAGTTAGGTTTAGCAGACACTTATAGAGCATCTACCATGTACGTAGGGATACAAGGTGGAGATGCCCCTGCACGTGTGACCTTCTGGCTGCCTTTCAATCTGCATTCTAACAGTTGGCTTACATCACTGGGCTTAAGCCCACCAGGCTGCCTTGCTGATAATGCTCACATGTGTCAAGTACATTCCTATCTCAAGGCTTTGGGACTTGCTGTACCTTGTGCCTGGAACACAGTTCCTCCAGACCTTAGCACAGCTGACTCTCTCCTCTCCTAGTCTCTGCTCAAATATCACCTTCTTAAAGTGCCCTTCCCTGGCCATCTTATCCAAGATGCCAAGCCTCCCCACAGGTCCCATGTAATCATGCTCCATTGCCTTCTCACAGATCAGGTTCTCTTGAAGCAGAGATGGGGTGTGGGGTCTAAGAGGTTCTCTAGGGATCAGACCCTGTAAAAGCAAAAGGGGAAGAAGTAGGATTGGGCAGAGGGGGAGATACACCATTTTAGGCTCCAAAAAGCCTCATCCACCCTGACAAAGTCCTCTGCAGAGAATGCTGTCCATCAGTGTCCTGAGTTAGGCTGAAATGACTGTGCTTTTATATCCCCACCTCACTTAAGTCACTGGATATAGATGGCCCTGGGACGGACATGAACTTGAGCAAGGTGGCTCTCTGCAGCTGAGGCAGACCCTGAGGGAGAAAACAGGTGGGGGCAGCCTGTTGACCATACTCCCTGCAGCTGGATAGCAAGACCTCTCTTGGAGGGGCTTGGGTAATGCATTCCCATGTCTATAGCATTCCTTACCCTGCTTTATGTTTCTTCCCAGGACTTAGGGCCACCTGACATTGTATATATCTATGCATTTCCCTGCTTACTATCTTTCTATAAGCTTAGACTGTGATTTTTCCAAGGATATAGGCTATGACTGTGTTGTTCTCATTGCCTAGAATAGCGTTTGGCGTGCAGCAGGTGACCAATAAATATTTGCTCAATGAATAAATAAATGAATGAGTGCCTGCATGCCGTTGCTGCCAATTTAATAGGGGAGACTGACAGTAAACAGGCCATTGCATTTAAGCATGGTAAGCAGTATGAAAGGAATAACCAGGGGCAGTGGATGGTCTCTAACCCAGCCTGGGGTGTGGAGTCCAGCGAAGGCTGTCTGATTCAAGTCCACTGCTATTTTCACTACGAGAGGACAGAACAAATGGTCCTGAAGCAAGCTTCATTGTACTCCTGGCTACTCCATCATCTGGATATGCTGTGCATGGTTACTTAACCATTTCATGGTTTTATATATTGTCTGTCCAACCAGGTTATACCTTCCCTGAGCCCAGGGAGCATGTCTTACATTTCTTTTTTTCTATCCCCTTCAGTGCGGAGTGTGGTGTTACGTGCACCATTGACATTCACTGAATAATTGCAGAATGTAGGAACAGGGCCTTTAAGGATGAGGACAGTGCAGCTCTGAGTGACCAGGTTTTCTGACCTCCAGTTTGAGAGACAAGGTCTGTGAAAATGAGACTAGCTTTCACTTAATGAGTACTAGCTCCAGCCAGATACTCTGCCAAGCGCATTGCATACATTGAAGCTATCAATCCTGATAGCAGCTTTGCAAGGTAGAGGTCTGAATATTGTCTCCATTTTACAGATGAGGAAACTGAGGCACAGAGAGGGGAAAACATTTGCACAAGGTCACACCATCAACCTGGGGTAGAGCTGGAAGACAAGCCCAAGCTGATGATGTTCTTAGCCATGACACTGACCTTCTGAGGTTAATAGGCAGATTGTTCAAAATCAGAATAGAATTATAAAATCTGGGACATGAGGTCAAACATCTCCAAGAGCGTAAAGTCACCAGGGTTTCAGTGTATTCAAGAGGGGAGGGAGCAGGACAAATGACTATGCAGCTCGATTAATTCTCATCTCCAGCAAATTCAGGTGTTTTCTCTCAGCCATCAATTGTCTCCACCAAAAGAAAGAACCAGCAAGCTGTCTCCCAAAGAGATTCACATGACAGCATGAAGATGACATGACTTTAACCAGACCCTTATAAATATAAGACTTGACTTTCTCAACACACTGAGAGTGGTATTATCCCAGAATTAGACTCACATTAGCCATACTTTAAGACTGAAGTATAAACCAGACGGCAATTTATTCATTTATAAAGAGAAATGGCTGGGTGTGATGTCTCTTGCCTATAATCCCAACACTTTGGAAGGCTGAAGTGGGAGGATCTCTTGAGGCCAAGAGTTCAAGACCAGTCTAGGCAATACCTCCAGCCTAGAAAGACCCTCATCTCTTCAAAAAATTTAACAATTAGCTGGGCATAGTGGTGCTACCTGTATCCCAGCTCCTTGGAAGGCTGACGCAGGAGGATTGCTTGAGCCCAGAAGGTTGCAGTGAGCTATGATTATGCCCTTCCATTCCAGCCTGGGCAACAGAGTGAGACTTTACCTCTTAAAAAGAGAGAGAGAAGGGAGGAGAGAGAGAGACATTACTGTTGTAGAGATAGACTGACTCAGAAAGTTCACACAACCAGCACTTTTTCTCCTAGTAAGAAGACCAATGTGGAGAAATAAATAATAATGTGGATTTCTGATTAACAAAATTGAGACAAAGAGTGATGGATGCATTCATTGAATGTTTAGTGGCACTAGACTGAAATGGCTGAGAGCAAGCAACTTATGGAAAGGATAGTTCAAATGGGATCATAACTATCACAAGTCAGTCTGCATTTATCTCATGGCAGGGATTTTGGGTTGGCACTAGAGACTTTTGGTTGCTACCTAAAGACCATTGCCAATCCCATTTCCCATGGCTACTTCACATGATAGAGATTAGAAAAACATAGACTCACTTTCTGTGCTAAGAAGGGTGCTCACATCTGGCCAATGAGATACACTGTCAAATTCTCCTAAGGACTTCCAGAAAGACATTCAGCTTCCTGAAGAAGTGAACAGAGACAAGAGAAGACCTCACTGGCACTACCCCTTTCCCTTTCCTCTGCTTTAAATGTGGATGTGATACCTGGAAATACAGCAGCCTTCTTGCCACCATGACATGACACCATGAGGGGGATGAAAAGCCAATGTGATAAGGATTGCAGAATGGAAAAGAAGAACGAGTACAGACAATTGATGACGTTGTTGATCAACTACACCAAACTGGAAACTTCCAACATCCAGACTTCCAGTTAAAGTAGAACATTAAATGTCTTTGTTGTTTAAGCCATTGTTATCTCAGTTATCTGTTGCACTACTAAAGTCACCCAAAAACTCAATGATTTAAACCATTTATTATCTCTAATGATTCTTTGAGTTGACTGGGCTCAGCCGGGTGGTTATTCTGTTCCACAGGGTGTTGACTGGGAGTCAACTGGAAGCTCGATTGAGCCAGAATGTCCAAAATAGCTCATTCGTGTGACTGGTAATTGGTGCTGACAGTTCACTCTACATGGTTTAGGCTTCTCACAGCATGGCCAGTTGGATTCCAAAAGGAAGTCTTCAAAGTGTGCGAAAGTGGGAGTTGCAAATCTTTTTCAGCTCAGCCTTGGAAATGATACAGCATTGCTTCTGCTTCCTTCATTTTTAAAAGTAAGTCAGAGAATAAGCCCAGATTCAAGGGGAAGGGAATGAGACCCTGCCTCACAATGGGAGGTGTGGCAAGGAAGTTTCAGCCACCTTTAATTGACTACTGTTACCAATCTGCTTTTATACGACTTGTAGCTGAAAGCATGTCTCTAGATCTAGTCTGGCCACTGGAACAAGAGATATTGAAAGACTGAGAATTCTCTATTAGATAAGCTGCCTTTGCAACTCTGTCCTCTAGGCTTCCAGGGTGGGCACAGTCTTTCTTTAAGTATGTTAGTACATTCGATTGTTTGACAGCCAAGTCTTGCAAGCCTGGGAGCCATCCTGTCTCTTAAAGGTTACTTTGCATTACTCTGCTCTGATCCATAATATATTAACTTCATGTTTTAACCCTCAGATGGCAATCTTTACTCCTTGTATTTTCCAAGTGCTTAAGAAAGCATCACTGTAGCTCCCTACATCTGGCAGTAATCAAGATGATAACACTTGCCCTGTCTGCATCACAGTATTGTTAAGAGAATCAGAGGGAAATATGGCTAAAAACATATCTTGGAATGGTTAAAATGGGTTATTATTATTATAATCAAATAAACAATGTTGTGTTGGTTGTGGCTCTTTTCATAACAAGCAACATAAAGCCCAATCCAAAACAGCTTAGGCAAAGAGAAAAATGTTGGCTGGAAGTCTGTGACAGTAGCTGGTTTCAGGCATAGTTGAATCCAATAGGACTTATTTTCTCTCTACCTCTTGGTCCTGATGTCCTCTAAGTTGCTTCATTTCTTCTTAACAAATGACTGCTAGTAGTTTCAGATGTACACCCTCCTGGGTTCTCTTTCTCTAACAAATTCAAACAAAAGTCCTTCATCTGACTGTTACTGGCTTAAGTTAGGTAGCATGCTTACACTAATTCATAACTAACCATTATGGCTAAGGGCACGTAATGAGCTGATGGTCCAGGACTGGGTCACATGATGACCCTTATCTAAGGACAAAATCAGTTCTACCATATGACATGGATGGAGAAAATTTGTAGTATTGTCACCAGGAGAATACCCAATGCATATGACAGGAGAAGAGCAATAGGTGAGAACTCTGGGGCCTGATCAACATCTTGGTTCTTCTGGGTTAGTCAGTTTTACTCCTGAAGCTTGCTCTTGACCCAAAACAACAGGAGCATTGTTGTGTCGTTTTACTATCAGGGTCATCGTGGTATCTAGTTAACTCTGACCATGTTCTTTAGAGGGTCCTGAGAAGGAGTCCGTTTGGTCCAGCCTCGTGTCCTTTTTATCAAGTCTACTCCTTGGCCAGCCTATGGGATAGATGCTCTTGGGTCATGGCCCACCCCCGATCCAATAACCTGTGGCTAGGGAGGGGCCAGCCATCATTATGCTCATGAGTGAGCAGAGAGCATAGATGTGAAGAGGGAGGCAGAGAAATGGAGCCACCATGACAAAACGGGGAAGGGGAAGACTGCAGCCCCTGGTGGAAGAAAGACATTGAAAGTAACTCTTTAAAATGGAACACCTGATCCATGGAAGAAAAAAAAAAAATGTTTTTGATTTTAACAAAAAGTTTTTAAATAAAATGATTCTTAATCCTGAGCCCAGATTTTCATTTGTGTTTTTATTTTGTTTTTGTTGTTGTTTTCTTTTTTTGAGTTGGAGTTTCACTCTTGTATTCCAGGCTGGAGTGCAATGGTATGATCTCTGCTCACCACAACCTCCAACTCCCAGGTTCAAGCAATTCTCCTGCCTCAGCCTCCTGAGTAGCTGGGATTACAGGCATGCACCACCATGCTCAGCTAATTTTGCACTTTTAGTAGAGACAGGGTTTCTCCATGTTGGACAGGCTGGTCTTGAACTCCTAACCTCAGGTGATCCGCCTGAATCGGCCTCCCAAAGTGCTGGGATTACAGGCGTGAGCCACCGAGCCCGGCTTAAGCCCAGATTTTCATAGCAAATTGTAGAAGAGGAAAGGGACTTGATTGGAAATGTGAGCTTAAAAAAATAAAACTATGTCCTATCAAAATAACAAAATCTAGGTGACCATTTCAACTGTGCATGAATTCTTTAAAGGACAGAAAATGAATTAAGTAGTGATTTTTTTTTGGTTGTAATTTTTCTGACAAAATCCTTCACTTCAGGTTTGGCTTCCATAGCATAAAACAAAAAGGTCATTTTAAAAAATATTCAAAGGCTTTACCAATTTTTCCTAAGGCTCTTTTGAATCTTTTGATATTTAAATATTTCTCTTTTGAAGTGTTCACTGAGTCGTTTTCCTTGTCATTTTTTTTTTTTTTTTTTTTGCTTCAACTGTTAACCCTTCTTGAGATGGTATTCAAAATATTGAGTAACTGGTTTGATACAGGCACTGAACAATTCTCAGAACAGAGAATTGTCCTGATGTCCTCCAAGTTGCTTTATTTCTTAACAAATGACTGCCAGTAGTTCTCAGAAAAGTCACCACGACAACCTACATGGCTGAGCCTGCAGATTCAGGCTGAATATCAGCATTGACTCTTCCAATGCTGCTGGATTCTCAGGGGTCATCTGTGATTTTGTCTGTTTTTAAAGCATGTTTTAACACCACTTTCATCAGCTTCATGGAATCCTACATCTTAAACAAGATTTTCAATTACACATTTGCAGTTGGCTTATATTATACATGCACCAGGGTCAGACAGTCAGTGAGAGACTGAGTCTCTTTGACAGGACTCATTGGTTGTAAAAAACAGCAATCCATGCAAGGACATATGATAGGCATTCAAAATTTGGGGGGGCCTTTGAGAGATGGAGTCACAAGGAAATTAATGTGGTAGAAAAGGCTTCATGCTAGCAAAGTAAGACAGAAACAGAAAACCAAACACCTCATGTTCTCACTCATAAGTGGGAGTTGAACAATGAGAAGACATGGACACAGGGAGGGGAACAACATACACCAGGGCATGTCAGGGGGTGGGGGATGAGAGAAAGGAACTTAGAATATGGGTCAATAGGTGCAACAAACTACCACGGCACATGTGTACCTATGTAACAAACCTGCACATTCTGCACATGTATCCCAGAACTTAAAGTAAAATAAAAATTAAAAAAAAAGAAAGAAAAGGAAAAGGCTTCATGCTAATATTAAGTAGGAAAATTCATTTAATTATTAAAATTTTTCATAGTTCAAATTGTGTAATTATGGAAAAACATTTTATAACAACTTTTTTTTTTTTTAAGAAAAGGTCTCGCTCCATCATCACTCAGGCTGGAGTGGAGTGGCATGATCAGAGCTCACTGTAGCCTCAAACTCTGGGCTTCAATTAATCCTCTTGCCTCAGCCTCCCAAGTAGCAGGAACTACAGGCACACACCAGCATACCTGGCTAATGTTTCTTTTTTATTTTCAGAGATGGGGTCACTCTATGCTTCCCAGGCTTGTCTGGAACTCCTGGCCTCAAGCAATCCTTTCTCCTCCAGCTCTCAAAGTACTGGGATTGTCAGAGGCATGTGACCTAAAGGAGGCTGATACCTGGTGGGCTGCATTCACAGGAAGCTAGGCGTTCTTGGTTACAGGATGAGATAGGTGGTCAGCAGGACTGGTGTCACAAGATAGAGGTCACAAAGACCCTGGTGATAAAACAGGATGCAGTAAAGAAGTAACCTGGCCAAAACCAAGACGGTAACAAAAATGACCTATGGTCATCTTCACTACTAATTCTAATACATTAGCATGCTAAAAGACACTCCCACCAGCACCATGAAAAAGCTTACAAATGCCATGGCAACATCCAGAAGTTACCCTGTATAGTTTAAAAGGAATAGGAATCCTCAATTCCAGGAAATCCCTGCCCCCTTCCTGGAAAACGCATGCATAATTCACTCCTTGTTTAGCCTATGTCAACCAGCAGCCCTTGGAGCTGCTCGGCCTATGGAGAAGCCATTCTTTTATTCCTTTATTTCTTAATAAACTTGTTTTTACTTTACTCTGTGGACTCACTCCCAATTCTTTCTTGCATAAGATCCAAGAACCCTGTCTTAGGGTCTGGATCTAGACTCGTTTCTGGTAACAGGATTCCAGGCATGAGCCACCACTGCTAGCCAACAACTTTTGCTTTTGCTTCTCTACACAACTTCACAGCTGCAAGACTCAGATGATAAGGACTCAATAAAAAGAACCACTTAAATTTTGTTTTTGAATGAGCTTGCATAGATTGCCCTTTCTTGCAACCAACAAATCCTGCCAAAAACAATCAAGATTTACAAATAGAGCCATGAGATGGTTTCAAAAGAAATATCAGACCCACTTGGAAAAGTTATGATGACCATATATGGGTCTGAGATTTTCTGAATTTGTTTCCCAAGTTTACATGCTTCAAACTGGAGATCCTGTTCATAAAATTCAGGACAGGTCCTCTACTCAGTCGTGGACTTTCGCCCACTGATTCAGGATGGTATGAGGCTTGCCTTGGTATTCATGTGACAGAAAACATAGTAAACACATAAGAGAGAAAAAAAGCACAGTAATTAATGAATTTCTCCATCTTGTCTCCTAGCTGAGGATTTGACTTAGGAGTCAGGGCTGGCGTGGTTACAAGTCACTGAGTATCTCCCCACCCCTAATTCTGAGGAACAACAGGAATTACTTCATGTTCTGCAAGGCTAATTAACTCAACTCGGTCAAGGGCTTGCTTAGATCAGACACAGCTCCAAAACAAACTTGTGAATTCTGCAGACTGTGAATTTTCCTTAATTAACATGAAACACATCCTTCCCATGCCTCATGCCAGAGCTTTTTCAGTCTTGGGGATAAAAGAGCTATAGGATCCAAAACTAGCCGTCATTGGCTCTCAAGATATAGATAAAAAGAGGAGGTTCTGGAGCCAGACACGTGTGGATGTCAATCATGGCTCTGCTACTTACTGACCACCCGAAGTTGGGTAAGTCACTTTACTTGTGTGTGCCTCAGTTTTTGCACCTATTAAGTGAGGAAAATATAGTATCAACCTCATGGGGTTGTTGTATTAAGTATAAGGTGCTTTCAAGACCCAACAGATAATGGATGTTCGATAATTATTATGATTCTAACCCAGCAATGGACACTGCCATTTTTTTTCTACCAGCACCCACTATTCTTCCTTATGATAAAAGTCCCTTGGTTTTCCTCTAGGGAACCACTCCCCTTCTACTCACAGGCTAGTTCAAATGGGACCTAAATAAATCCACCCTCAGTTCCAGAGCTGGATCTGTGTATGAGATTGCTAAGCCTGCCATAACAAGGTAACACAGATTGAGTGGCTTAAACAGCTGAAATTTAATTTTTTTTTAAGACAGAATCTTGCTCTGTCACCCAGGCTGGAGTGCAGTGACATAATCTCAGCTCACTACAACCTCCATCTTCTAGGTTCAAGTGATTCTTGTGCCTCAGACTCCCAAGAAGCTGGGATTACAGGTGTACACTACCACGCCTAACTCCTCTTGGTATTTTTCATAGAGACAGGGTTTCACCATGTTGACCAGACTGTTGTAGAACTCCTAGCCTCAAGTGATCCACCCACCTCAGCCTCCCAAAGTGAAGAAATGTATTTTCCCATAGTGCTGGAGGCTAGAAGTTTCATATCAAGTTGTCAGCAGGGTCGGTTTCTTCTGAGGCCTCTCTCTTTGGCTTGCAGATGGCCGCCTTCTTCTTGCATCTTCACTTGGTTTTCCCTCTATACCTGTCTTTGTTCTAATCACCTCTTCTTATAACAACACCAGTCGTAATGGATTAGGGCCCACTCTAATGACTTCATTTTAACCTTAATCACCTCTTTAAAACCCCATCTCCAAATACAATCACATTCTGAAGTATTAGGGGTTAAGACTTCAACATACACGTTTAGAGGGGACACAATTCAGCCCATGACAATCTGAGACCCAGATCTGGCCAAAATATTTTCCTCCCCTTAGTCAAGGTGATATAGTTAATGTAAACTTTAAAAAACAAAAACCACACCCTTCAGTACAGAGAACTTCTTCATCTGTACAATTGGGTGATGTGAAGACAATGTAAAATAAAGCTGCATGGAGTCACCATGTTGAAAAAGCTAAAACAGAAAACAAACAAAAACATAAAAGAGAAATGAAAAGAGAGAGATTGAGTCCTGATGTCATTATCTGAGTCCCTGGATCCAGCTGAGCCTGAAGCAAGCCCTACTCCCTTTGACAGTTCACTTGTGTAAGCCACTACATATCCCTTTTTGTGGCTTAAGCAAGGTTGAGTTGGGTTTCTGTCACTTACAACTAAAAAAGGCTTAACTAATATAGCCCCTGTTTAATTATTAAGGAACTCGTAGATTCCAAGGAAATAGAAAGAAAAGGAGAAGATCAAAAACCAGAGCTGGAACATGGAAGGAATATTTACAGAACAAAGTAGGTGGGTAAACATGAGCATATAATGCAGGAATCAGGGTAGATTTAAGAACAGATGTGTTTCCCTTTAACCTATTCTAAGATAAGGATTTTTTTACTCTACATTGTAATTAAAGTAAGGAATTCTTCACTAAACCATGGGCTTCTTGGAGGTAGCAGCAGTATCTCGTTCAGATGCAATGGATTTCTAGTGCCTAGCACAAATTAGGCATTCAAAAACTATTTGTGAACTTAAATGGGCTTATTAAAAAATCTTTTGCATTTTATGATTCAACATAGATATTCCTTAAATAATGACTTTGCCATAGTATTATATTTGTAAACTCTCAGTATACTCATTGTTGAAGAATTATATTGATAATCATATAGTAGCTGAGTATGAATTTTAATGAGGTCTAATAACTCAGAGAGGAAACTTTCAAGTGTATCCCCTCACCACTAGCTAACCCATAACTGGCCTTTTCTTTACCCATAAATTGCATTGGGTAATTCTCTGTTGTACACACTGGGGCCTGTTGTGGGTGGGGTGGGGGGAGGGAGAACATTAGGAAAAATGGCTAATGCATGCTGGGCTTAATACCTAGGTGATGGGTTGATATTGCAGCAAACCACCATGGCACACGTTTACCTATGTAACAAATCTGTACATCCTCACATGTATCCCAGAACCTAAAATTAAAAAAAAAAAAAATCTGTCTTGCAATCTGGAATTGCAGCCCCTTGTAAAGGGGGAAGGATATATGTTCATGGCGTTGGATAAGAGCATGAAGTGAGAAGAAGCTAGCCTTGCCCTACTTGGATTATCAAAGGAAATAATAACTCTGGACAAGGAGAGATTGCTCTGCTTGGTGACAGCAGAGGCATCTCAGAACCAGAGGAGGAGGTGGCACATGGCTTCATCCTGTGCACCTCTCCCTCACTTAACAACTTTCATTCTTCCTGAAAATGAAAGCCTGCCATATGCTTGCCGAGCTGTGGACTTTTCACAAGCCCAAGTGAAAAGCTGTTAAATGAAAACATATCTTTTTAAAACATTTTTAGGGAATAAATTATGATGCACTCCCTCCCAACTCAAGACACTCAATCCTCACAGATAGAAAAATGTATCCATTGAACAATGAGAATGAGTTTATATAAGTAATAACAATTGGAGAGTAAATAAATGCAGTCTGCTCATAAAGTGTAATGTGATAAGTTGATGTACTCATCAAAGGAAGAAGGGAAGACTTGACAGTGGGTGGAGGTTGATGGAAAAGGGCACAAGGGAGTCATTGTTTAAAAGGTGCATTCTTATTTCTGCACTGTTTTCTTTACAAACTTTTCAACCTTTTGGGGATCCATGCTTATCCTATGCTCAAGCTGCTTATAAAACTTAAAAGTTATGTGTGGTTCACATCTGTAATCCCAGCACTATGGGAGGCCGAGGCAGGCAGATCACCTGAGTTTGGGAGTTCGAGACCAGCCTGACCAACACACAGAAACCCCATCTCTACTAAAAATACAAAATTAGCTGGGTGTGGTGGCGCATGTCTGTAATCCCAGCTACTTGGGAGGCTGAGGCAAGAGAATCGCTTGAACCCAGGAGGTAGAGATTGCAGTGAGCCAAGATTGCGCCATTGCACTCCAGCCTGGGCAACAAGAGCAAAACTCTGTCTCAAAAAAGAAAGAAAGAAAGAAATAGCACATGTACTCGATTGTCTAAATAAGTTGCGGAAGATGTGACCTCTTCATGTCTCTCATTTGTCCCATGTGTACAAAGCAAAATATTTGGATTCATCTAAACATGCATACATTTCAAATTTATTCCACCTGTAATAATATTCTCTGACTAGAAACTGTTCCATGTAAATCAGTGAGCACGTCTTTGCCTAAAATTGTACTGTCAAAATATGAGTTCTCATGTCATATTATTTGGTGGGGGATGAGGGTGTCATTCTATTGACTCAAAGAAAGAAGAGTCATTCTCTGGAAAGGAGTGTAACTTTCCAAGAGCCATTGTGATGAAAAATCATGTGTAAACAGTCCTTAGGTGAGTTAAATCTGTATTTCTTGACCAGCATTTCTCGACCTCAGTGCTACTGATATTTTGGGGGATAGATAATTCTTTGTCATAGCAACTGTACTGTTCATTGTAGGATTTTAGCAGCACCCCTGGTCTCTATCCACTAAATGCCAGTAGCGCCCTCATTCCCAGCTGTGGCCACCAAAAATGCCCCCAGACACTGCCAAATGTCCTCACGCCCCAGCTGAGAACTACTGGTCTAAATAGCATGCCCCGCCCTTCATCTCGCCAGATCCGACTGCCTACTCTACCTCCCCCAATCCCGTTTCCCCATATTCCACCCTCACCCTAGGCATATAATGTGATATGTCAGAAAAAGGTACCACTGGACAAAGACTGCATACTCTGAAATCTAACATTTACATGGCACTTACCTACCAGAGGTCATATAATGTCAGAAAACCTAGAGCCGGTCCTGAGTTCTAACCCTTTCTCTGCCACTTCCGAGCTGCCTGAGCAAGTCACTTGACCTCTCTGGACACTTCTTCCTCTGTAAAATGGTGATAAGAATGTAATAAGAACAATCTTCGCTGGTGTGGTGGCTCACGGCTGTAATCCCAGCACTTTTGGAGGCAGGCAGATCACCCGAGGTCAGGAGTTTGACATTAATCTGGCCAATATGGTGAAATCCCGTCTCTACTAAAAATACAAAAAAATTAGCTGGACATGGTAGCATGCTCCTGTAGCCCCAGCTACTCAGAAGGCTGAGGCAGGAGAATCACTTGACCCCAGGAGCTGGAGGTTGCAGTGAGCTGAGATCATGCCACTGCACTCCAGCCTAGGTGACAGAATGAGAACCTGTCTCAAAACAAAACAAAACAAAATAGAACAATCCTCACTGGGTTATTGTGAGGACTGAGTTCACACAAGCAAAGCACGTATACAGCTTTTGTTTATTAATTTACAGTGGAAAGGTAAACACCATGCAATGGAGAGTTCTTATTCTTACTATTATCAACCACATTTGTGTTACCTTGACTTAAGTTGCTCCTCTTTCACAAAGGGGCACAGTTACTTAAAAAGACATGAGGAGGTATAGGTGGTGTGGTGGGATGATTGATACAAAAACCCGCACGCCCCTCTGTATTTCCCAGCCTCCCTTGTGGCTGGGTCAGGGCCACACATGTGACTGGGTTCTGGCAAACAGGAATGCAAGCTGGAGGGATGCATGCCCTCAAATCCAGGGTTCCTGAGGATCAGAGTCTCTGCTACCCTCTGTTCCTCTGCCATGCAAACCTGGAAGCTGTTGTCATGTCTGAAACTGTGAAAGGCCTGAGATTTTACCCTACCGCAAGCTACCAAATTAGCCTTCTAAAGTTTACGCACACACATACACCATACACCAAACATACATACACAAACATCACAAACACATCATACCACATACACCACATACATACACAAACATACACACCACATACTAAACATATGCAAATATCACACACACAAACCACACACCCATATTACACACACCACAGACATACACATACATACCACACAATAAACACACACAAACCAAACACACATCCATATCATACACAGTACACACACATCACATACAGACATACACACACACCACACACTAAACATATGCAAACATCACACATACACAAACCATACACACACAAACCAAACATATGCCACACACCCAATCATACCAAACGTAAACATCATACACACAAACCCCACACACTCATCCATATACACCTTAAACACATACACATCACACACACCACACACATCATACCAAACACACACAAACACACACAAAGCAAACACACACAACACACACACAGCATACATATACACCACACATACCATACATAAACATCATACATACACACATACGAACCAAACACACATACGTCTCATCCACCACACACACCATACACACATACGCACGGTACATACACACATTTACATGTCACTTACCAGAGGTGATATCATGTCAGAAAACCCAGAGCCAGTCCTGAGGTCTAATCCCTTCTCTGCTACTTCCCAGCTGCCTGAGCAAGTCACACACTGAACATACACAAACATACACACACCACATACACACACACCACATATACCACACACATACACAAATATGCCACACACTGCACACATGTGTACCACATGCACACACCCCTACACCACACACACACACACACTGACTAAAGATGACAACCAATCCGTACATTAGGGTCACAGGCCGTTTATGAATCACAACAGCAAAAGCAGTGAGAGCACCAACTCCCCATGCCCCCATCTCCTTAGGCAACACAGTGTTCACCTGTACCACAGGACACTAAACTTAGAAGCCTCTGAGCTTCAGTTCAGCTGGAGATGACCTGCTCATCCTCCCTTATGGAGACAGATGACTTCTTACCCTGTAAAATAAGCAAATGTCTCTGGGGCAAAGAGGAAGAAGTCTCTAGGCTTATTACCCTACAATGTAAGCAAATATCCTGCTGGAAGAGGAGGTGACTTTATTATCTGGAATATCTTCGAGGAAGAAGAGGGTCTCTGTCTTCTGCTTGATATTCAATCACCCTGAACAAAACTTGTCAATACCCTTAGCTGGGAAAGCCTGGACCATACAAGAACACAAGAAACAGAGAGAATTATCTCCCAAGGTGACACAGGATGGAAGGAATCTGGATCCCTGAGTCACCAGATGGAGGAGAGCCCTTGCCAACCTCCATCAGACTTTATGTGAGCAAAAACTAAATTTTTATGCTGTTCCACCACTGAGACTTCAGGTCTTTTTTGTGGCAGCTAGCATTAATTATCCTGCTAATAAAGATGACTTTAAAGTGCATCAAATAACTTATACTTGCATGAGAATAAGAGAGCTAAACAATATGTAGTAAGCCCTAAATTATAATGATGGGGATGAGATTTGGGAGAGGATAGAAGATGGTGAAGAAGTAATCACCCTACTGGTGACAGCAAAAACAAATAGTATTTCAGAGGCACACCGCTGCCATCCTGGAACATAGCCCCCAGTTTCAGCACATCCAGATGTTATCAGGCCACTTGGTTCATGAACATCCATACCGGAGCCAAAGCTGTGAATGACCTTCACACCAGTTTAGACATTTCCAGATCATCTTAAGCTCAATTACAGCTAAACCAATAATATACCCCTAACATCATTATTGGAAAATCACCAACTGAGCTCGCTAATTGTATTTACCACTTCTTTATCCTATTAGTCCAGCCATAAGTACAGCATACTCTTCCCAGGGGATAACCATTCACAAGGCCAATTTCCTTAGAAAGAGACTTTCATATCACAGCAGTTTGGAACTAATGTGTCTCGGGAAATAAACTGTCAGATCAATAACATTTGCAACCAGAAAACATTTGGAGCAAATAGCAGAGTAGAGCCTGCAATTGAGACTGACACAACCCTTACCTGACACTTGGAAGCTATAGCAACTCAGAACTTGAGGTTTTCCAAGGGGCCAATTTGGAGATGCTGTTCACATTCCCTGGCAAGACACAAAGAAGCCTTGCCATATTACTTTGCAACTCTTTCCTAGAAGTTCACTGTATTATTGTTAATCTGGAAAAAGCAAACAACATTTATTAAATTCCTTCCATGTTCCAGGTTGGATACCTTAAGCAACATAGAAGAAAAAAATAATCTTATGGCAGTTCATAAAGGGGTTCAAATTCTGAATCTGAAACTTCCTAAGGCAAGTTATTTTATTTCTCTAAGTGTCAGCTTCCAAATCTGTACAATGAAAATAATAATATCTACTCCCCAGAGGTGTTCCCCTGATTGAAGATAAGGAATATAAAGTACATAGTATAGATAAGGTATAGCTAAGCATATGAGGCATGGGAGGTACACCATACAGCATAGTTATTTCTATGATTGTAAGTATCTCTTTATAATTGAAGTTAGTCAATGTTCATTAAACAAATTAATGTTCCCTCCCCACACTGGGCCATTTGAGGGAAACACGTATAGATGTCAGTCTACTTTGATCCGTACAATTCTTTCACCTCAAAATATAAAGCATGCCATTTTGTTTTTGTGATAATAAAAATAAATGATCAGTTTCTCTTTATTTTTTTTTTCAGGTAAATCACTTGATCTAACTGCTTTGAATATCTGTACTTCCCAAAAATTCCTCTGTTGAAAACTAATTCCCAATGTGATGGCACTAGTTGGTGGGGCCTTTGGGAACTGATTAGGTCATATGAGTAGAACCCTCATAATGGAATTAGTGCCCTTATAGGAGCTGCAGATACCAGGGTTCTTCCCTTCCACCATGTGAGGATGCATCTAGAAGGTGCCATTTATGAAACAGACACCAAATCTGCTGGCAGTTTGACCTTGGATGTCTCAGCCTCCAGAACAGTATGAAATAAATTTCTGTTGTTTATAAGCCACCTAGTTTGTGGTGTTTTGTTATAGCAGCTTGAATGGGCTAAGACACTAACTTAACGTTCTATGAGTATCACATAATGACTGAAAAGTCAATAAAAAAAGAAGGAAGGTACAAAAATCTTGGAAGAGTGAGAAGTGTTTAGCAATTCATATAGTCAGGGTTACTTCTGAACCAGGTAGGCCTGGATTTAAATTCTACACTTGGCACTTACTAACTGTGTGACTTTGGAAAAATAGTATAATTTCTCTAAGACATGGTTTCCTCTATGCAAATACCTCCCACCTCAAAGAGTTAAGATTAAAATTAAGTAAGATGATAAATAGTAAAATGTTAATGAATGTTAGTTCTCATTTCCTCCTTTTCAACTTCCATCATTATAAGGCTCAAATTAACTCAAAAGACTAGATTTCAAAAAAGACTAAAAACAGAACTACTATTCAACTCACCAATCCCATTTCTGGGTATATACTCAAGAGAAAATAAATTGGTCTACCAAAAAGACACATACATTTGTATGTTCATCACAGCCCTATTCACAACAGCAAAGATATGGAACCAACCCAAGTGCCCATCAATCGTGGACTGGATAAAGAAAATGTGGTATACATATGCCATGGATGCTACACAGCCATAAAAAGGAATGAAAGTGTGTCCTTTACAGCTACATGGACACAGCTGGAGGCTATTATCCTAAGCAAGTTAATGCAGAAACAGAAAACCAGATACCCTATGTTCTCACTTATAACTGAGGAGCTAAACATTGGGTACACGTGGAGACAAGGATGGTAATAATGGTAACTGGGGACTATGAGAGCAGGGAGGAAGGAAGGAGGATAAGGTTGAAAAACTACCTATTGGGTACAGTGCTCAGTACATGGGTGACGGGTTTAATCATACCCCAAACTTCAGTATCATACAATATACCTATGTAACAAACCAGCACACATACTCCCTAAACCTAAAATAAAATTGAAATTTTTTTAAATAAAAGGAATAGTTTATGAATTAAAATGTGCTTTTTTTTTTTTTTTTTTTTTTTTTTTTGAGATGCAGTCTCGCTCTGTTGCCAGGCTAGAGTGCAGTACAGCTCACTGCAACCTCCACCTCCTGGGTTCAAGCAGTTCTCCTGCCTCAGCCTCCCAAGTAGCTGGGATTACCACACCCAGCTAATTTTTGTATTTTTAGTAGAGATGGGGTTTCACCATGTTGGCCAGGATAGTCTCAATCTCTTGACCTCGTGATCCGCCCACCTCGGCCTCCCAAAGTGCTGAGATTACAAGTGTAAGCCACCACACCCAGCCGAAGTGTTCTTAATAAAAAAAAAATTTAAGTCAGTACTTACATTTGAAGAAGCTGTGGGGGACACTGGTGATGTAGTGGTGAAAAAGATTGACAAGGTCACTGACTTCACAGTCCAGTCTACCTTCTGAAGAGGAATAGATTAATTACCTAGCCATTTTCACAAATCAAGAGAAAAGTTTCCTTTCAGGAAGATCCAGGTAGAAATAATGTGGAGTGTTCATGAGAGTTTACTAAGAGGACATGGCTGAGATGCAAAGAAAGACCTCCCTGAAGAATATCTCTGCGGCTCATTCTGAATTGTGAACCATATTCCCCTAAGTGGTACCCAGACAGTTAGCAAGAGGCCAGATCATGCTGGGCCTTCCAGAGTGAGCCACAGAAGTGCCACATTGTGCAACCGTGGGAGACTCCAGCGACACTGTACACACAGCTTGTCTTGTGGAACCAGCAGCCCTAGTAGGCAATGTGCAGAAAATAGAAACTGCAAGGGACTCGAAGCATAAACAAAATATGAAGTGTGTAAGAGGAGGCATTCACAAGAAATAATAAATTATAAAACTTTCAAGTGTTGGTGTAATAGAGTAGTTCCAGGCAGACTGATGTTCCTACCAAGTATAACTAGAAAAGCAGGATAGACCACAAACACACAGAAAGTCTGAAAGGATCAGGAGCAGCCACGATTTGAGTCCTGGAAAGCAAGAGAGTTCAATGTGGTGTCATCGATGTCTTGTGCACCATAGTCTTCCTTGCAGCATTGATGACTCTTGAATGCCATGGAATGAAAGGCTGAGAAGTGGAAGAGAGGGATACTGCTAAGAGGCAGAGAAGTTACCAGAATAGAGGAAACCCCATGAGAATAGAGATGAAAATTAGCATTTTAGGGTGTCAAAACATCTAGGAGTTGAGAGTCCAAATATCTCCTGCAAAAAGGAGGTGATGAGAAGTGATTCACAAACACTGCACCAATTGTTTCCATATTAATGCAGTATAAGGCAAGTATTTTAGAATCAAAGTAAAAAGAAATTGAAAAGCTGAGTGGAGTTTTTGGCATTCTCCCAATATAGTGGCACAAAATTGGAGTCCAGAACCACCAATTAGGAGATGCCTTAGTAAAACACAGCTCTGGTTCTCATCTGGGAGCCCTGCTTCTAGGGGTGAGCATGAATTGGAGGCAGGTAGAGCATCACAAAGATCACAACCTACCCCTTAGTCAGCTTGCTCCCTGAGTGAATAGAGGTAACATGGCCCTCTATATGGCTAGCTGCCAGCCAGAGGACAGGGAAAACACGCCTTGAAAAAGATATCACCTAGAACCTTTACAAGTCTTATATCCAATGTCCATTATTCCACCAAAATTTACCAGCTGTATTACAAACCCAAGCCAAGGGGAAAAAAGAAGAAAAACTAGCTAACAAGTGGGAAAAAAAACTCTCTGATCCAGCTGATCCATATAATGGATTTATCTAAAATAACTATGGTTAACATACTCAAGAAAATAGATGACAAGATGGCTATTTTGACCAGGGAACTTAAAACTGTAAAACCAGAACCAAGTAGAAATACTAAAACCTGAAAATACAAATTTGAAATGAAACATTTACTAGAATGTTTGGCAGTAGATTATACACTGATTTTAAAAAAGAAAAGAAAAAAAGATTAGTGAAACAGGAGGTAAGTCAGTAGAAAATATCCAGACTAAAGCTTAAGAAAAAAATAAGATGGAAAATCCCAAAAGAAAATAAGAAGCAAAAGAGACAGAGTAAAACATTCTAACATATGTATAAATGGAGCCTCAGAATTAAAGAATACAGAGAATGTAGAAGCAATATTTGCAAAAAAATCATAGCCAAGAAATTTCCAAAACTGAATAAAAACATCAAGACATAGATTCAAGATATTCAGAGAACCCCAAGCAGGATAAATACAAAGAAAACCACAGCTAGACACATCACAGTACAATGAAATTTAAAACTTAAAACTAAAACTAAAAACTTTAAAACTTAAGACAAATGAAATTTAAAAACTTAAAATCACAGAGGAAGAAAAGACATTGGTGTCAAAGTAGCAATTACATGAGACGTGACTTAGCAGCAGTGGTGAGGAAGGAGGCAAAAAGACAATCAGAGAAAGTATGGTTCAAGTTAGAAGTCTATACATTCTGAAAGTATCATTAAACAGGAAGGTAAAGATGTTTTGAAACAAAATAAAACAGAGAGTTTGGCACCAGAAGAGCCAGCTAAAAACAAACACTTAAGGAGATTCTACAGGTAAAGGAAAATGATCACAGACAGAAATACAAGAGGGATGGAAGAGCAACAGGAAGGGTATTAAATAGATCCAAATGAATACTGAAAACAATAGCAATAATTTCTTATGAGTTTCTAAATATACATAGATTTAAATAAAATTTAAAACACAAAAGGAAGGAGAAAAGTAAATTAATTTATAGTGTTCATAAGCCTTAGTATTTACAAGTAATAAAGATACTGATTTATAACAGACTCAAAAAAAACAAAGAAGGCATGTCTTTATTTCCAGGGTAGTTACTAAAAAGGTATAACTAACAGGTTAATAGAAGAAATACCAATTTAATTTTTTAATGGATTGGTCCAAATTAATGAAAGAAAAAAGGAAAAAAAAACCCAAGTGGAACAAATCGAAAAAGTAATAGTAATACGGTAGATATAAGATCAAAAATACCAGTAATTACATTAAATGTAAATAGACTAAATATTACAATTAAAATATCTAGCTTGGCAGACTACATTAGAATAAAACAGTTACATACTGCTTATATGAGATATACTCGAAAATAAGGGCACAGAAAGTTGAAAGTGAAACGAGGAAAAAAGCAATAGCCAAAAGAAAACTGGTGTAGCTCTACTAACATCAGGGAAAATAAACTTGAAGGCAAGATGTATAAGTAGACACAAAGAGGAAAATTTCAGTGGAAGATTTAATCTACCAAGAAAAAAAAAAACAATTTATACTTGCATGCCCATAATAACATACTTTCTAAATATATAAGCCAAAAAAATTGATTAAAACATAGATAAATCCATAATTTATTAAATATTTTAACAACCTCACTAAGTAAATAATAAAACAAGCAGACAAAAAAGTGGTAGCAGAAAAGAAGATCTAAGTAGCACAATTAATGAATTTGACTTCTTTGATTTTGACATTTAAAGAATGTTACTAGAGAACTGAAATATATAGAAAAGAAACAAATATAAATACTAGAACTTAAAAACACAATAACTGAAATTAAGAATTTACTACAGTGTTTAACAGTAGATTGGACACAGCTGAAAAAGGGGTAGGGGATTAGTAAAACAGAAGATAAATATCCTCTGTACCCAACTATAGCAAAAAAGATATTTCAAGTACACACTGAACATTTACATAATTAATCAAACACTGAGTCATAAAGTGAATTTAAACAAATTCAAAGGGTTAATATTATTCAGAATATATATTCTGAGCTGGACATGGAAGTACATGCCTGTAGTTCCAGCTACTTGGGAGGCTGAGGCTAGAAGATTACTCGACCTCAGAAGTTCAAGGCTACAGTGAGCCACAATTGCACATTGCACTTCAGCCTGGGTGACAGAGTGAGACCTGTCTCAAAAATATGTATATATAAATATCTACATACATACATACATAGAATATATATTCTGACCACAATGCAATTATGCTAGAAATCAATAATGATAAATAACTAAACATATTTTTTTATTTTTAAATCTGCTGGGAAATTAATAAGAAATCACAAAGGAAATTTGGAAATATTTTGAACTGAATGATACTTTGGTTAGACAAAAACTTACAGTTTTAAATGGATAAATTGGGAAAGAAGAGGAGATGGAAATCAATGATATAAATAGCCATCCCAAGAAGTTAGAGAAAGTACAACAAATCAAACTCAAAGAAAGAAGAAAGAAAATAACATAAAAGCAGAAATCGATAAAATAGAAAGCAAACTTACAATAGAGAAAATCAACAAAGCCCAAAATTTGTTCTTTGAAAAGGCTAATAAAATGGATAAATGCCAAACAAGATTTGATGGGTGTTGAAAAAGATAATAACAGAACATTATAAACAACTTTATGCCAATGAATCTGACAATCGAGATGAAGCATACAAACTAGAAAAACATACCTTGCAAAAACTGAATGTTACAAGAAAAAACATCTGAATACTTCCATATATATTAAAGAAATTGAATCTGTAATTAACCTTCAGGCCCAGATATCTTCACTTGTGAATTCTTTGAAGCCTTTAAAAAAGAAATAATGCTGACCTTCCACAACCTCTAATAGGAAATAGAAAAAGAATGAAACACTTCTCTATTTTTTTTAAGTCAGCATAGCCTTGATACAAACACCCAGATATCAAAACCTGACAAAGAAATTGCAAGGAAAAGAAAATCATAGGCCAGTATCATTCATGGACCCAAATGCAAAAATCCTAAACAAAATATTATTGAATCAAATGCAGCAATACATAACAAGGATTCTGTATCATAACGAAGTTTGGTTTCTCCTAAGAGTACAAAATTGGTTTCACATTTGAAAGAAATTAATGTAACTCTCTCATTCATTAAATAAAGGACAAAAAAGCACAGAATAATCTCAACAGATGAGAAAAAGTGTGTGAAACATTCAATACTCATTTATGGATTAATCTTAGCAAACTAGGAGTAGTTTTGATAAAGGCTAGCTACCAAAAAAAAAAAAAATAGAGCCAACAAAAATATTCACGTACTGGTGAAATATTGAAAATTTCTCTCTGTGGTTGGGAATGAGTAAGGATGTGCATTGCCACCTCTTTTACTCACTGCATCAGAAATCCTGCAGACCAGCATTTTGGCTCAGGCCCTTGGGCAACCTTCTCCATCATTCAATGGTAGGCCACTCGTACAGGTCAGCTGTGATCCACATCCTCCTATTTTTTCATCATTGGTGATGGCAGCCGCACATTCTCCAAAGAACTCTTGCAGTCTTAGCAGTGAGAAGGGGCGGGGGCGGGGGGTGCCTTTTAAGTTTCTAAGTATCTTCGTTTATTTACTAACCCTCTGCCTTGGTGGCTGCTTTCTGCAGTTGCTCTTTTTATACCCTTACAGTCCTCCTCTATCTTTTTAAGTAGTTATCCACCTTTTTACTAGTTAACACATTTTTATATTAAATTTTCCCTGTTCAAATTACTAATCTGGTTTCTGTCTCCTCATTGGACCCTAACTGATACAAGCCCTAATTAAGTGCAGGAGTAAATTAGGAGTAGAAGGCTCAATATTGGAAAGAAGTCGTTCTCCCTAAATTGATCTATGGATTTAATGAAACTCCAAGCAACATCTCAGTGGGTTTCTTTTCTGTTGCAATTGATAAGCTGACTCTATAATGGAAACAAAGGGGGCCAAGAATATTCAAGACAATTTTGATAATAAACTAAACTATAAGATTTACCCTTCCAGATATTAAGATTTGTGATAAATCTATAGTAATTAAGATAGTGGAGGGTACTGGTACAAGGATAAACAAAGAATTCAGTAAAAAAAATATGGAGTCCAGAAATAGAACCACAATATATAGTTACTTGTTTTAAGACAAAGACACCATTGCAGTACAATAGAGAAAGATGGTATTTTTAAAACCTGGTGGCTGGTCATTGGAAGTCCATATGGGAATCAAAAATGAATCTTGCTTCACATTTTATACAAAACTAAATTCCAGGTGGATGGTATCATTAAATGCAAAGGTACACTAATCAAGGTTCTGAAAGATAAACCTGAAATAAGCAAAGTTTTTTTCAGCAGGACATAGAAAGCACTGATCAAGTAAAATGACCAATACATTTGACTTCATTAAAATTAAGAACTTCTACTCATCAAACGAACCAATGAAATATTGGGAAACTACCACACCGTTTTCTACAGTGGAAGGTAGCATTGTATATCCCTACCACCAGTGCCTGCAAGCTCCAATTTCTCGGTTTCTCCACATCCTCATCAACACTTGTTATTTTTCTTTTTATTATTATTATGGCCTTCCTAGTGCATGTGATGTAATATCTTGTGGTTTTCATCTGCAGTTCTCTACGACAGTCTTGCATAAAAATGGATGAAGTAGGTGCACGCTCTGACATAGATAAATGTTAAAAACATTATGCTAAGTGAAAGAAGACAGGCACAAAAGTCTGTATTATTCCATTTATACGGAGTATCTAGAATAGGCAAGTCTATACTAACAGAAGGCAGATTAGCATTTGCCAGATCAGCATTTGCCAGGGCCTGAATGGAGAATGGCATGGGGAATAACTGCTTAATGGGTATGTTGTTTCCTCTTGGGGTGATTTAAAAGTTCTGGAACTAGGTAGTGGTGATGCTTGTACAACTTTGTGAATTTACTTAAAGCCACTGAATTGTACACTTTAAAATGGTTAAAATAATAAATGTATGCTTTTATTTCACCACAATTAAAAACTCATCAATAAGAGAGTGAAAGGGTAAACCCCAAGTGAAGGAAGATATTTGTAATACACATTACTAACAAATGCCTCAGCCAGGCACGGTGGCTCACGCCTGTAATCCCAGCACTTAGGGAGGCCGAGGCAGGTGGATCACGAGGTCAAGAGATCAAGACCATTCTGGTCAACATAGTGAAACCCCGTCTCTACTAAAAGTACAAAAAATTAGCTGGGCATGGTGGTGTGCACCTGTAATCCCAGCTACTTAGGAGGCTGAGGCAGGAGAATTGCTTGAACCAGGAGGTGGAGGTTGCCGTGAGCCAAGATCGCGCCATTGCACTACAGCCTGGGTGACAAGAGTGAAACTCCGTCTCAAAAAAAAAAAAAAAAAAAAAAAAACCACAAATGCCTCATATTTAAAATACATGCATTATATACAAATCAATAACAAAATACAATTCATTTTTTAAATGGGTAAAAGGCTCAAGCAGATACTTGACACAGGATATGTAAATAATCAGGAAACATAAGGAAAGGCGTTCAATATCATTAGTCATTAGGAAGACATAAATAAAAATTTCAGTAAGACTCCACTGTCCACCTGCCAAAGTAGCTTGATTTATTCATGGCTCCCTACAATCATGGCTCACTGCAGCCTCAACCTCCTAGGCTCAAGCAATTCTCTGGCCTCAGCCTCCCAAGTAGCTGAGACTACAGATACACACAACCGCACCTAATTTTTTTTTTTTCTTGTTCAGATAACATCTTGTTACATTGTCAGGGCTGGTCTCAAACTCCTGGCTTCAGCTGCTCCTCCCATGTCAGCATTCCAAAGTGCTGGGATTACAGGCATGAGCAATTGCACCCCGCTATTAGCTTAATTCTTTTAAAATGACAATGCCAAGTGTTGTTAGCAATGTGGAGCAACTGGAACTCTCACAAACTGTTGGTGTGGTGAAAATTGATACACTCACTTTAGAAAAATACTTGGCAGTATCTACTACAGCCAAACATACACACACCTTATCATCTCAGAAAAGCCCAAAACTAGAACCAATCCAAATGTCCACTATTAGTAACATAAATACATTGTGACATATTTTTAAAAGATGAAATATTATTGAGCAATGAGACAGAATAAACTACTGCTACATGAAAAAAATCACAAACACAATATTGGCCAAAAGAAGGTTAAAACAATCCATTTTATATGATTCCATTTCTATAAAGTTCAAAAACAGGCCAAATTATCTTATGGTGATAGAAATAAGAATAAGAAGTAAGGTCACCTATAAGGGAGCATCCTGGACCATCTAGGGCATTGGCAATGTTCAGCTTCTGAATCTGGGGAGTGATTACACAGGTTTGCTCACTTCATGAAAATATATCGATCTGTACACATATAATTTGAACACACTCTAGTTGGCCATTACACCTCAATTAAAAATTTACTTTAAAAACGCTGGATGATGAGCAAACTGGCACATCTATGCAATTGGATATTACTCAGCAATAAAAAGGAAAAACCTATCATTACATGCAACAACTTGGATGAATCTCAGTGGGTTCCATCTCTGAGTGAGATGTCAATTTTAAAAGTTACATATTGCGGCCAGACACAGTGGCTCATGCCTGTAATCTTGGCACACTTTGGGAGGCCAAGGTGGGTGGATCACAAGGTCAGGAGATCAAGACTATCCTGGCCAACATGGTGAAACCCCGTCTCTACTAAAATACAAATAATTAGCCAGGCATGATGGCGTGCACTTGTAGTCCCAGCTACTCAGGAGGCTGAGGCAAGGGAATCACTTGAACCTGGGAGATGGAGGTTACAGTGAGCTGAGATCACACCACTGCACACCAGCCTGGTGACAGAGCAAGACTCTGTCTCAACAACAACAACAACAACAACAAATTACAAATTGCATAATTTCACCTATATGATATTCTCAGGGGAAAAAAAACACTATACAATGAAGAATAGATCAATGGTTGCCAAAGGTTAGGGATGGGGAGGGCATGACTATAAAGGAAGAACAGAAGAGAGAGTTTGGGGCTATTGGACAGTTATATGATTGTGGTGGTGGTTACACAAGTTCATATATGTGTTAAAATTCATAGAACTGTATATTATCCCCCTGCCCTGCAAAACTCAGTTTTATTATATAACAAATTTTTAATGAAAAATGAAGTGTAGGCTCTGAAGTCAGACTTTCTGGGTTTGAATTGCTTACTAGCTACGTGTCCTGAGATAGGTTACTTCATGTTCCTATTTCCCGATTTCCTCAAAAGAACAATGTGGGTAACAGGAACCCCTTTCTCATATGGTTGTGTGAGAACTAAATGAACTAAACATACAAAACATTTAGAACAACACCTAGTACATAATAAGTGCTGAATAAATATTAGTGATTATTAGCAGCCACATACCTACCATATGGGATTTATGTTATAAGCCGCATAGTTTTAAAAGACTAATACTGTTCAGCAACCCAAATGTTCACCAGTTGATTAGTGAATCAACAAAATGTGGTCTATTGTGGAATATTACTCAGCCATAGAAAATATGAAGTACTGGCTGCACGTGGTGGCTCACACCTGTAATCCCAGCACTTTGGGAGGCCAGGGCAGGCAGATCACCTGAGGTCAGAAGTTTAAGACCAGCCAGAACAACATGGAGAAACCCCGTCTCTACTAAAAATACAAAATTATCCAGGCATGGTGGTGCATGCCTATAATTCCAGCTACTCCAGAGGCTGAGGCAGGAGAATCGCTTGAACCAGGGAGGTGGATATTGTGGTGAGCGAGATCACACCATTGCACTCCAGCCTGGGCAACAAGAGCGAGACTCCATCTTAAAAAAAAAAAAAGAAAGAAAGAAAGAAAGAAAAGTAAAATACTGATCCATGCTACAACATGGATGAACTTTGAAAGCATTATTCTGAGTGACAGAAGCCAGACACAAAGGCTACATATTGTAGAATTTCATTTATATGAAACGTCCAGAACAGGCAAATTTATAGAGACAGAAAGTAGATTCATGGTTGTCAGGGCCTGGGGAGAGGAAGGAATGGAGACTAACTGCTAATAGACATGGGGTTCCACCTTGGAGCAATGGAAATGATCTGGAACTACATGATGATGATGGTTACACAACTGTAAATATACTAAAAATCACTGAGTTGTATACTTTAAAAGGGTGAATTTTATGGTATGTGAATTATATCTCAATAAATCTGTTATTAGAAAATACAGTAATGCTTAAATGTGAGCTCACTGTTCAGTCAACTTTTTCTACTTCCTCATCACCTTGTATTAATTGTCTGTAAAACCCTTAAATGTATTTTGGTTTTTAGTAAATTGTTTATTCTTCTCTAATAAATCAGTTTGCAAATGACTAAGGATTTTTTTTAAAGGCAAATTATTTTAACTTTAAGGAACTTATTTTAAGTGTCAGTGGGTGTAAAATGAGGCTTTAAATAACTGAAAATATTTTTAAACAATATTAACCAAAAAGAGGTGCGATAAAACCATTTAATGGCTGTTAATCTGGATAAATAGGTTTTAAATCAGAAAGTAGCACTTAATTGACCTATAATAACTGGCTTATTAAATCTAAATTAAGTCATTATCTGAGACACTTACAAAAAAAGGGTGTGGGGAGTTCCTAAAGATTTGCAGAAAAAAATTAGTAAAGCCCAAGAAATCACAGAGATATTATAGTTGGATAGTGAACCAATCACTGAAGAAGTTCATAAACGATAAGCCTTTGCATTACTTACATGTCCAACCTTCTTTAATAAAAACTCACTGAGGCCGGGTGTGGTGGCTCACACCTGTAATCCCAGCACTTTGGGAGGCTGAGGCAGGTGGATCACAAGGTCATGAGTTCAAGACCACTCTGGCCAACATAGTGAAACCCCGTCTCTACTAATAAATACAAAAAATTAGCCAGGCATGGTGACAGGCACCTGTAATCCCAGCTACTTGGGAGGCCGAGGCAGGAGAATCGCATGAACCTGGGGGGTGGAGGTTGCAGTGAGCTGAGATAGTACCACTACACTTCAGCCTGGGTGACAGTGCAAGACTCCATCTCAAAAAATAAAATAAATAAATTAAAACTCACTGAGCACTTGCTACATGTCAGACGTCTTATTAGAGACTAAAAGGTCAGGGATAAAGAACAGAGCCAAGATCTCTGCCCTCCTTGGCCTCATAGTCTAGCTATTGGCATTGACTAGTAGAAATTAAATGTGAGATAAAGCTTTTATCTTAAATCTTCTATTGGCTGCATTAAAGAAGTAAAAAAAAACTATTTCAATTAATTTGAAAATTTTTTTTAGAGAAAGGGTTTCACTATGTTGCTCAAGCTGATCTCAAACTCCTAGGCTCAAGATATCCTCCCTATTCGGCCTCCCAAAGTGCTGGCATTATAGTCATGAGCCACCATGCCTGGCTCCATAATTAATTTTAATAATGCATTTTATGTAACCCAATATGTCCTAAATATAACATAAACCTGTGACATTATGAAGAATTGTAAAAGAGATAATGTACTTCCTTTTATTCATACAAAGCCTTTGAAACCCAGTGTATATTTTACACTCACAGCACATTTCAACTGAGGTTAGGCCCATTCCAAATGCTCAACAGCCACATGGGACTAGTGGCCTCCGTACTGGACAGTGCAGCTCTCGCTGTACCACTGTCTAGTGCTGGGGAATACCATTGTCACTTGTACTGCCATGGAACAGTGTATTCTAAACAGGTATAACTGCCATGAATCAATCCTCTGTCTTTCATGAACCTCTATACACTGACTTGGAAAGATCTCTGAGACCCTATTTTTTTTTCATACTTTAAGTACTGAGATACATGTGCACAACGTGCAGGTTTGTTACATAGGTATACACGTGCCATGGTGGTTTGCTGCATCCATCACCCTGTCATCTACATTAGCTATTTCTCCTCATGCTATCCCTCCCCTAGCCCTCACCCCCTGCTATCCCTCCCCTAGCCCCCGACCTCCGGACAAGCCCTGGTGTGTGATGTTTCTCTCACTGTGTCCATGTGTTCTCATTGTTCAACACCCACTTATGAGTGAGGACATGTGGTGTTTGGTTTTCTGTTATTGTATCAGTTTGCTGAGAATGATGGTTTCCAGCTTCATCCATGTCCCTGCAAAGGACATGAACTCATCCTATTGTTAACTGAAAAACGCTTGTTGTAAATCAATATGCATCGTAAGATCCCACCAAGGTTAAATACACACCAAGAAAACAACACTTTCCATGTATACTTAGCGTATGTAAGTTCAGAGAAAAATAAAAGGTCTGGAATGACAAGTACACTGCTAACGGTGTTCATTTTTTCAGCGGGGAAGAGAATTGAAATCGTGCTGAAAGAAGTCCTTCCCTTTAGACTCTGTAAATGTATCTGATTGTCTGATCTCAAACACTTTAGGCTAAATGAATTGTTTTTTATCCGAACTGGTTTTTAACATTTGGAAATCAAAAGATTTTGCATGAAAATCTCCAGTTCTGGATTTTTTAAGAATTGCAAGGTTGGCCGAGTGCAGTGGCTCACACCATAATCCTAACACTTTGGGAGTCTGAGGCGGCCAGATCACCTGAGGTCAGAGTTCGAGACCAGCCTGACCAACGTGATGAAACCCTGTCTCTAATCAGCCAGGCGTGGTGGCACATGCTTGTAATCTCAGCTACTCAGGAGGCTGAGGCAGGAGAATCACTTGAGCCCAGGAAGCAGAGGTTACAGTGAGCCAAGATCGCGCCATTGCACTCCAGCCTGGGCAACAAGAGTGAAACTCCATCTCCAAAAGAAAAAGAATTGCAAGGTCTAACAACACTGGGCCAGAGGTCAGGACAAAGCTCAGGTACTCCAGGTCTTTGTCAGGGGCAAAACTGGCTGCCTATCCTAGTGACCTCCCACCTCTTGTTAACAGACTGGGATTGTGTCATCTATTGAGCAGCCACTGCACGGGTGTCCTTCCCCAACCCTGGGTGTGGGTGAGAATTTTAATTAGCCTAAGTCAATCATGGCTGGCACACATCCCTCTCCAGAGACTCGCTAGGCTTAGGCATGTGCTACGATCCTGGCCAACAGGACTTGGGGAGAAGAGGGCTGGTGAGTCCTCTGGGATATATTTCCCTCACTGATTGACACAAGAAAAATCAACAGAGGAGGATACAGCCTCACATTCATTAATGCCAGTGTTGGAATATGGAAAAACTTTGAGTTCTTAGTAACCTAGCTGAACTACTGAATTAGCCACTCTGGAATCACCTCCCTCCAGAATTCTGGTGATGCAACGTATTTCTTTCCTAATATTTGAACCCTTTCTGGCAGACTTTTCTGTTACTCATAGGCAAATGCATCCTAAGTAATACACACTTAGCCTCAATCATGCCTGGATCCTGTAGGCATATGACTCATTGGTCCCCAAATATGTCACTAACCCTCACATCTCCATGTCCTTCCTCTGCCCTGAGCATCCTCCTTTCACACTCCCATCCTTAGATTCCTCACTGGAAAATTCCTAGCAACCCCTAAAAGTCAAGGTTAAGTATTATTTCTTCTCCTAGAGCTTCTCCATTTCCTTGACTGGCTCAGGGCTATGTTAATTGTTCCTTCTTCTATACTCCCATAAAATGCTCCCAAAATCTCTATTTCAGCATTTTCTTCCCTGAACTTTATTCGTGAATCATTTCCCTGTCTGCGTGCTCCCCAAGACATGAATGATGTCTTATTCATTCTTGAACTCCCAGCACAGTCTTGCTGAATTGAATCAGTGTCTTGGTCATTGTCCCATGACCTCCAGCCTCCCGATCTATAAAAGGAGACCATCAAATCATGGATGGCCTCTGAGCAGGATTAAGCTTACAGACAGAAGGATACAAGGACCTTCTGAGCCTCCTAGCTCTTTGATAGTATTAATATGCCCAGATCAGGATGCTGACATCCTGCTAAGAAGCAGAAGAACAGAGAACTGTCAGTAGCTTGGGTCTGAAAAGGATTCAAGGAGCTACAGAGCTACACTCACTCAATAAATAAAATAAATTAAAACCTGCTCTGTGCCAGGCACTGTGCTAGGCACTGGGGATTTTAATGAGAAACAAGACAATCAGCCATGCTGCCATCAAACTCAACTGTCGGCAGGAAAGAGACAAAGGAAAATGTCACGTGATAAATTCTATAAAAGCTAAGGAGACCATGAGAGCAAAGAACGAATGCCTGACTAAATCGTGAGAAATCAGGAGATTCCTCCAAGAAAGGTGCTATGCAAGATCATACCTAAAGATTGAGTAAAAGGAGGTTGAACAGAGTTCCAGGAAGTGGGAGGAGCATGTGCAAAAACTCAGAGGTGAGAGAATACATAACAGCTTTAAAAAGTTCAGTTTAGGGGGGGAGAGATCCAAGATGGCCGATTAGCAACAGCTCAGGAATGTAGCTCCCAGTGAAAGCGCAGAGAACGAGTGGACGCCGCACTTTCCGACGAATTTTTGTTGCCCACAGACCGGGAGATTCCTGGCAGAGGAGCCA
>CAUYQU010045862.1:42500-106400 GCA_963574635.1 Cheracebus regulus | reverse complement strand
ATCATTCTCAGCAAACTAACACAGGAACAGAACACCAAACACCACATGTTCTAACTCATAAGTAGGAGTTGTACAATGAGAACATACGGGCACAGGGAGGGGAACATCACATACTGGGGCCTGTCGAGGGGTTAGGAACTAGGAGAGGGATGGCATTAGGAGAAATATCTAATGTAGAAGGTGGGTTGATGGGTGCGGCAAACCACCATGGCACATGTATACCTATGTAAAAAACCCACCCATTCTACAATGTATCCCAGAATGTACAGTATAATGAAAATAAATAAGCCATTTTCACTATGATTAAATTTACACTAATGGTAAAAAAATAATAGTGGGTAAAAAAACTGTTGGAGTCTTAAGGTGAATCAAGGCAGTGGTTTCACCACAAGACATAAACAATAAGTGGGACAATGAGGCAGTTTCACATAAAACTCTCTTTAATGCATTGAAAATGATCAATTTTATTAAATCTCAATCCTTGAGTACAGTCTGACTAGGTTTTACTAACAAAACTACATCACATAAAATATTAGCATAATCAAAATGTAGACATATTTTCAATATTATTGAGTACACATCTTTTCTACATTCTCTGTAACCTCTGGGAAGTACCCATGAAACACCTACTGAAGACCAAACTAGGATGATTGTCTCTAAGAAATGCAGTCTGTGTCACTCTTTAAATTGAGAGCTGCTAACCAACCACTTTTTTCATAGAACTTTTTTTTTCTTTCTTTTAAGACAGAGTCTCACACTGTCACCTAGGCTGTAGTGCAATGGTGTGATCTTGGCTCACTGCAACCTCCTTCTCCCAGGTTCAAGCAATTCTCCTGCCTCAGCCTCCCGAGTAGCTGGGATTCCAGGTGCCTGCCACCACACCCAGTTAACTTTTTGTATTTTTAGTAGAGACAGGGTTTCACTACATCAGCCAGACTGTTCTCGAACTCCTGACCTCATGATGTGCCCGCCTCAGTCTCCCAAAGTGCTGGGATTACAAGCGTGAGCCACCGCACCCAGCCAGAACATCATTTGTATTTGAAACAATGACTGACAAACTATGGTTCTTTAAATGTGGGTTTTGCCAGACATTTTCTCAAAAATAAAGCAAGAGAGCTTATTGTTTCAAGAAAAACAACTAATAGTATTTGCAGCCAATAATAAAATTCATGTTTTCAAGTAAAAATCAAAATTCTGAAAACCTTTCATCTAGTTCTGTGCACTTAACACCTAATATTTTAAATATTTTTTGATGAAATGAGCAGTGATATTAATGAAGCTGACTTGTTATATTATAGAATAAAATGTATCAGTGTTTGCAAGAACTGAATAACTCAGTGAATCCATACTTTCTAAATGACCAACGCATGATTTTACAAAATCATAGGAGACTCAAAGTGAAAATTCAACCAATGAATTTTAATATAAAAAGTTCATTAATATAATTTCAGATTCCACATTGAAAATAACCTATAAGAAACTACTAACTTTTGGTAACATCAAAACTGTCAAGGTTGGTACAGTATCAAAGAAGAAAATTCACAATTACTTACTTTTCAATCCTTTCTTTTTCAATTAGCTGTGAGAGGCTAGATTTTCTTCACAAACATCAATCAAAACAATATTTCACAACAAATTAAAGGCAGAATCCAGCTACCACTTTTCTCACTATTTTTTTCACAAATATGTTGATTTTTCTACAAATATTTTCATTAAAATTCTGTTTCATTTCTCACTTTTTTGAATATGGTAAATATCACTATACATAATGCACACAAATAAAGACTCATTTTTAAGAGCGTAAAGGAGTTCAGAGGTGAAACCACTGAACTAGATAGGACTTATGATCCCTCCCTGCCTAGCACTAATCTCCTTTGGTTCTAAACCATTAGGAAAGATAAAGAGTAGATCACCTCTACTTTCAGAGGCTGCAACCTGTTCATCTTTATATAACTGCTACTTCCATAAGCCTCTGAAAACATGGAAACATCTGTATAACATCTCCACACAAGGGGCAATTGGTTGGTTAAAAAAAAAATCACTATGTGCCTTCCATGGGACAGGCACTGGTTACTAGGGCACCTGGATCAGCATTTAGATTCCCCTGCTACTCAAGTTATACTCTTCTTCAAAATACAGTCGCTTTCCAAACCTGTTTCTTTAACGTAAAATAAGAATACAATGGAATACAATGGGAATTACTTCATAAGATTATTGTGTAGATCCATTAGGGAGCTTACTATACATAGTGCCCACCATATAGTAAACACTCCATAAATCTTACAAACTGTTATTATAACTAAGATGTCTCTTACCAAAAAAGACTGTTGGCAATGTTCATGAAAGAGATAATGATAGTCTAACCCTATGTTATTAGGGGCTCATAATCTATCCCAGTTGCAGACTCATTCAGTGAGATAAAAATAGAGAAGTGAAAGTATCCAGGAGTACTGGATTCTCACCTCAAGAGCAGAAGAATCAGTCTTTGGCCGGGAATGAAATCAGCGTTGTAATCATGACACAGCCACTACATAAATTCCTAAAGTTTATGTGGTCAAATGAGTTGATACCCAACATTATTCTCAGCACTGTGTTGACAAAACAGAGGATGACAAGAAAATAAGAATTTAATCTAAGTTCTTAATTAAAGAGAAGAGTTTCATTTTTCCTTTGTTCAGGCAAAAAGTCATGTTCCTTGTGTCTCCTCATTTAAACTCCAGGAAAATTGAGATTGAGGGAAAATAAGAATGCTTATCAAACCAAGGTCAGACCCAAAGAAAAAAGGATGCCCTCATAATACTAAGAATAGAATACAAACAGGAAAGAGGGGAGAATCTCCACTATATATTCTTTTAAATTAGAAATATAATTCTGAAGAACAGACATGTACAAACCTACAATGTCTTTATAAATATATAAAGAAATTAATCATTAAACTAATTATATTAGTGAGGCCCAATTTCACTTTCAATAGGAAAAGCATCATGTCACCTTTATTTCACTTTATTCCATCAACTTCAAGTACAACCACTTTAACTGTCAGTACCTGACTACGCTGATAAGACTCCTAACTATGGATTTAACAGAATAATGTAAGTTATACTTCCAGAATAATGTATAGAACCAATCATGCCCCCTTAACAGCACTTGGATCTTCAATCAGGAAATTCAATTTTAGCTGCAAAACTATGTTTTGGCAAAAGTGCAATTGAACTCAGTGTACTTGTCACATTTCTAAATATACTCCGGTCACCATGACAACAAGAGAGACTGATGGATTGCTTAAAAGAGTACGGTATATTTAATTGTCAGCATTTTAAACTGACTCAGAAAAATGCTGTGTGATAGGTCTACTCACCATGGTTACTGCTGGCTGAGTCCATAATAATAAAAGGTTCACATACGCACATCACTAGCGTGCGCACAAAGAACATAAAAGTCAGAAGACTTGGTATTTCCAACCACATTAAATGCCAAAGTTAAGGCTTTAGAAAGACTCGTTATCATCAAGGCGCCCCTCAAGAACCTCTCTCCCCAAATGGTCAGATGAATCCCAGGATCTGTTTCTACACACAGGGCCACTAGAGCCAAACCTAAATCAGATTCCAACACCTGCTTCCTTCTCAAATTAAAGATAAGAAAAAGTCAAGGGTATTTTCTCCTGAGATATATCTGGGAAAAAAGAAAGAAAGAGACTGTTTTTTCTTTTCATGTAGATCTATTCCCCGATGATACAATCTTCTGAGATCCATAGATTTCCTGAATAAACACTTCCTGGGGAAAAAATCCCTATGCCAGAGAATCTTATACACGTGGAGATACAGCTGCAACTAACATGGACCCTGCTCTCAAGAAGCTGATACCTTAAAACAAGAGGAAGACAAAAGTATAAATATTTTATCAGTTAAATAGAAGGAAATAATCCCAACAAAATGATATATTAAATTATTTAATTTACTATACACAGTGCCTACCATACAGCAAGCACTCACCAAATCTTTACCATTATTACTACTAAAATATTTCTCACAAAACAGTTGGCAACGTACATAAAGAAAACAAAGGCATGCTAATCGTGCTTTTAGAGAACAATACATGCTGCGTAGATTATAAAGCAAGATAGTGAGAGAAAAATGATGGGGAGTGGAGATGTGTGCTACTTTAGCTAAAGACTAGGAAAGATCTGGATAAGGAGATAACATTTGAGCTAATGCTCCCAAGCCAGTTTTGCCCAGAATCAGAGAAAGATCAAGTGGGTAAAAGTTTGCCTTATACACAGGGCTAAAGGAAGGTTAGCATGTCTACAGATCACTGTGTAAAGTGATGAGTGGTATGAAAAAGGAGAGAACAGAGAGCCATGTCACAGGGCTTTGCAGTCCATGAAGGGGTCTTTCAAACAATTCTACAGATGCTCCCCGATTTCTATGGTGTTGATTACATCCAGATAAACTCAATATAAAATGGACAAATTGTAAGTCAAACCATCATAAGTCAGGAACCTTCTGCAGGTACCACAGAAGCCACTGTATGGTTTAAGGGGAGGGGTGTGATATGATCCAACCAACAATTTTAGATCTCTCCAGATGATGTAGAGAAAGGCCACAAGGGGAAACCATAAAAGTAGAAGACAATTTCAGGGACTATTGCCATAGTCAAAGCAATGGATGGTAATTTGAATTCAGGTAGATCCAAAATAAGTAATGATGGCAATCAGAGTCAGAAAATATTCTGGAGGCAGAACAAACACACACTGGCCAAGCATGTACTCTGAGCAAGAGAGTTAAATGAGTTATAGAGAGGTCCTACAACACAGGAGTGAACATGCCTCGTCCTTCAGCAGGCCTTGGTAGATCTTGAGATGACGGATTTCAGGTGCTGCTGCTGCTGCTCTGTGAATGATACCTTGAGAACAAAGGCTCTAGGAGAGCCAGGAGACAGGAACAACAGTGGAGCGGGAGGTACGAAAGACTGGCTTATGGTAATAATAGAGGGAATATAGAAAAGAAGAAACATTCAAGAAGTGTGGCAAAAAGGAAACTGCCCAAGACTTGAGGGCAAATAATCTATGAGTGGAAATAAAAAAGAAGATGGTGGAATTGCCTCTAAGCTTTCTCAAATGACATCGCTTATTATATCGATAGAAATACATAGTTTCTATCTATCTAGTGTGAATCAGTTTTCCAACCAACATGTATGTTTCCATGACCTATCCCTGTAAAATAAGTGTGGTTATAGATTATAAAAAAAAACAACAATGATACCAATCATTTATTGAGAATTTATTCTGTGTCAACCATATTGCAATATGTACTATCTTCAAATCTGACAGTAACTCTATTCCTACATAAGAAAATGACAAACTGATGATCAGAGTTATTATATAGCTCACCTAGAATCATTCCTGCTTCATCTGGATTCAATATTAGGGAAAAACCCTAAAATGTATGACCTCTACTTCCATTCTGCCTAACAAGCTGAATCCATAGGAGAATAAGATGCCCATCTGGGGCATTCATCCTCAGAGTTCCTTTTTAATCTGACTGAACTTCAAGCTCACAACTGGTAAATCTTGATCCATAGATTCTAGCAACATAGCAATAGGTATTCAAGGTCAGGTGCCCCATCCATAGAAGAACCATGACTTATTTCATTTCCACACAAGAAGAATGCAACTTGAAGGTTTCATGGGCCATTCGCTGCTCTCATGCTCAGTCTCCACACTCAAACTCTAGTGCTTTTCCATGGCCCTCCATTTACCCTCTTGACTTCATTCTGCTATTGCTTTGCAAAGTTTTCTTTGCAAAGAGGCCCTCATCTGTGAAGATGCATGGTGAACGGTAGTAGATACTGACAAGTAAGAAAGGTTAGCTTAGATATTTCCCCAGCCCAGGAAGTGGGTAAGAAACGAGCCACAAGATCTTCCTTCTAGTTACCCACACTGTGCTTTCCCAAGATGATTCACAGGTATGGCTCTGCCAATTTGACAAAGGGGATTGTCTTCAGAAAGATGAAAGGATGTTTTTATGCCTGCTCTCTCTTTTCTTTATTTGTTCTTCTCTAGTAATAACGATTAATTGTGCTGTGCGGGCACTACAGGGATGAGTCTACCGGGAAGCCAGCACAAATCCATCAAGTGCTTTTAGTCCAAGCTTTTTAGAAGCAATTGCTTACCACATTTTCACGCTCTTTTTCTCACAGCTAGAATTAGAGTGGATTTTACCACACAGTCGCTCTAATGCCCTTTTCCCCCACCTCTAACGTGAAGAGGGAAGATGACTCTTGATCCATCACCAGCAAAACTGTAAGACATACGTGAGAAAACCAATTCATTTAGTGTTTACAAAGACTAAGTATTGGCTGACATAGGTATCCCGCATACATTAACATATCACAACTCTGTGTAGCAGATATTGTCTGTGTTGAACAGATGCAGAAATTAATGCTCAGAGATGATAAGTTACTTGCATAGAGTCAGACAACTAGAAAATAACAGAGCCAGGAAGTAAACACAGGTCTGACTCCAAGGCCAGTACTTCTCCCATCACTACAGCTGTCCAGCACATTTCCAAGAGCACCCCCAACTTTTCATTCTCTTCTACAAGAGAATCAACACTGCAAATATTACTTAAAAATCAAGCTGTATATAACCAAAAGGCCTCTTTTAAGAGGTCTTTTCTAGGAATAGTGAACAACTAAGCCCTCATAGATTCTGTAAGGGTTGCCTCTGACCAAGCAAACGTGTTCCTGAGGAATCCGTCAGCATCTCCTCCATGCCTAACCAGGCACCTTGGAGACTCTTGAATTTCCCAGCTCAGGGCTCTGAGAAAATGACATCACATAAAGCCTGCTCCCTCACCCAACACCAGGCCATGCAGTGAAGAAGGACGAATATGGGGAAGGGACATAATGGAAGCCTGAGGCCCTGTTAGTCATGTGTTCACAGAGGCTCTGGTTCACAAGGAAGCATAATAAAATAAAATCACCCAGTGAAAAGTGTATATAGTCCAAGCTTAAATTTGCCTTTTCATCATTATCCTCACATCCTCCATAGAGTAGACAACTGTTGGAAAGGATCGAGCCATAGGAAAACTAAGAATTATTCAGTCCTTAGGCCCTTAGACACAATATCTGACCAAAAGATGGGGATTTGTATAGATAAGCAGCATCCTTTTCTGTCTCCCTTTACCTAGAGAGTGGTGAGGTTAAGCATTTTGAAAAGATTCCTTATCATAAGCTGAGCTGACAGGGATACCTGATGAGAACTGTAATTAAATCAATAAGTAAATAAATACTTGGATCAATGTTCTTCATTTTTGCTGGCTATCTTAAGAAAACAGGATGCCTTATAAAGGTAGTTTACTCTTCCAACCATAAATACAAGGTAGCTTCACAAATTTTTCTCTATTTAAAGTTATTTTGGTTTTCAACAAATGCCAGTTAGCCATCTTCTATGTTTTAGTGTGTGGTTTTGGGGGGAAAAGGATGGTAGAAAAAGACCCAATCCCTGTTTTCAAAGAGCTCAAAGGCTGGTACCTAAGGCCAAGCACAAAATGTTGTGATTTTTTTTTAAGTCAGCAAGTTATGTTCTCAATTATGAAAATACCAAATGTCAGAGTCTTCTCCAGTCCAAGCAATAATATTAAATGAGCCAATTCTTCTGAATTAGACTTTTTAAAATGAACATTATGGTTGTTGAAGCTTCTCCTTTTAATGCCAACATCACTAGAACTCAGGGAGAACACAAGGTCAATTGACCCCACTCCATGGTCTTCCCAGGCTCTGAGCCAGCACTATGCAATAGAATTATCATAGGAGCCACATACACCATTTGAAATTTTCTTGTAGCCACATTTGAAAAGGATCATTGAGAAACTTATTTTACAAATGTATCCAAAATATTATTTTTTCAACATGCGGCACTAGCCACATTTCAAGTGCTGAGCGGCCACATGTGGTTAGTGGCTGCCATGTTGTACAGCACATCTCCGACCTCTCCTCAACCTTCAACTCCCAGTATAAGAACAGAGCAAAACATCTACTGGAGACAAGAAGCCCAGTTCTATCATATTGATTGAGATACCAATACTCCCACCGGCAGACCCAGCTCTCCCAATATTGCAAAGAGTTTCTCTCAAGACCTTATATCTCAAGACCAAGAGACTGCAGGACACTGTGATGGCAAATGTCAGAGTGGGAAATGGCTCCATCTTATATATAAGGATGAGGAAAATCAAAAAGGACCAAAGATTACTACCAAAAATATGACTGTTTAATCACACTAGCCACTGGGATACCTTTTCTACTGACATCATCACACATGGGACTTAAGATTCTACCCTCAAACATTTTGTGGCTTGAAACAAGCTTTTTTTTTCTAGGTCTAGTCACTAATACTTCCTCTTCCCAATCCTCTGTGCATCCTCTAAGAAGAGCACAGAGAAGGTAAACATTCAGTAAGTACAACGCATCGATGCATGAAGCTACTGAAAGAAAGAGAAGCTTTCTTCTCCATAACTTCTAGTCTTGGTCCATGGATAAGGAAAATTCCATGTCCATGTCAAATGAAAATGAATTCTCTCTCCATCATTTTCCTGTCCTCAACAGGGAATGGCTGACATCCACTAAGCCATATTTGCAAGGGGAAGGATTAGTTGGAAGGATGGGTGATTTCCATTTCTTTCTCCTTCCTGCTTTCCCGAGTGTTTTCCTTTCTATTGGAGATGTGGTTTCTGAGGAAGGCCCCAATCCCTGTGTTGTTTACCGGATAAACATACACAAAAGCGGCACTGTGGCTGAGCTCGCCACTGAAGGGTTCCAGAGCTGAGACTGGAGGGTAGGCTCTAGCAAATCCCAACATGGCCTTCAGGTCCTAACTTAATGTTCTTTTAATTTATTTCTTTTCTTTCTTTCTTTCTTTTTTTTTTTTTTTTTTTTTGTACTTTGGGCTCTGGGGTACATGTGCAAATCCTGCAGGATTGTTGCATAGGTACATACATGCCATGGTGGTTTGCTGTCTCCAATCACCCCACCCCACCCCCAGTGGCCTACATCAGGCATTTCTCCTGCTGTCCCTCCCCTCCCCTCTTCTCCACTCCTTACCACCTAACCCCATGAGTGTTATTCCTTTCCCCATGCCCAAGTGTTCTCATTGTTCATCACCTGCCTATGAGTGAGAACATGTAGTGTTTGGTTTTCTGTTCTTGTGTCAGTTTGCTAAGGATGATGGTTTCTAGATTCATCCATGTCTCTACAAAGGACACGAACTCATCATTTTTTTTATGGCGGCATGGAGAGTGTCACTTTGTTGCCCAGGCTGGAGTGCAGTGGCATGGTCTCAGCTCATTGTAACTCTGCCTCCTGGGTTCAAGCAATTCTCATGCCTCAGCCTCCCGTGCAGCTGGGATTACAGGCACCCACCACGCCCAGCTGATTTTTTTTTTTTTTTCGTATTTTAGTAGAGATGGGTTTTCACCATGTTGCCCAAGCTGGTCTTGAACTCCTGAGCTCAGGCAATCTGCCCATCTTGGCCTTTCAAAGTACCCAGCCCCAAATTTTCTAATTGAACTTTGAGATCCATGTGATTTGAGAGTTTTGGCTTTCCATTATCATGAAGTTAATAGCTTGGGGACTAGTAAATAATTATTATCATTAATTTGCAAAGACATTGGAGTATTTACAGTCCCAGACAACTGGTCTTCTATGAAAACATAAAATAAAAGAAAACTGGCTACCATCATGGTTAACATCACCAGTAATAACTCACATTAACATCATGTACTCTGTGATATGAAGCAATGAGAAGCATACTTCACCTCTTTGGTGGTCTTCCCAGAAACCTAAAACCCCAGTCTAATCATGAAAGGATCAGTCAGGCTCAAATTGTGAGACATTCATTCTACAAAATACCTGACCATTACACGAAAAAAGTGTCAAAGTTCTAAAAACAGGGAAAGGCTGAGAAACAGCCACAGTCAGGAGGAGACAAAGAAGACAAGATGACTAAATGCACAGCAGTATCCTAAACTAGATCCAGGAAAAAAAAAAAAAAGGCATTAGTGGAAAAACTGGAAAACTGACAATAAAAGATATTATCATGTCATTGATCATGTTACATCAATGATAATTTCTTTGCTTAAATATACTTTGGTTATATAAGATGTTAATATCAGAGAAAGTTGAGTGAAGGATACACAGGAACTCTTTGTTCCCGATGGAGTTTTGATTTAGCTAGAAGCAGTTTAAGGGTGTTCATCCCCCAATACTGTTGGTCTAGCTAGACCTACAGTATTGGGGGATGAACACCCTTAAATACAGTACTGGGGAATGAACACCCTTAAACTCCTTCCAGCTAAGTCAAAACTCCATCAGGAAAAGAGCTGACAATGATGAACTATAATACAAGATATTAAATAAAGTGTTGTCTTGGGTCTTACTGTTACAATAAACTAATCACATTCTCAATGCATTTGATTAGTTAAAAGGCTCAATGGGAGCAAGAAAGGTGAATTAAACTAGAATTTTTAAAGTACATAAATAAAATGAACGAATGTACAGAAGGAGAAAGACCAACTGTGCCAAATAAGGAACTGATAATTGAAAAATCCACATTTTTGCTAATTGTTGAAAAAATTCATTTTATAATTTGTACAGGCATTATATAGAGAATCCTCTTCCCAAACCACCATTGGAGGTTTCAGAGGCTATACTGGCCCTGTTTTACTGAAAGAAAATCTGTCCTCATCTGTGTTCCTGAGAAGAAAAGATGCTTAGCCAACACATTCACCGGGGTTTGTGGAGATTCCACATCTCAACTTTCTAACCCTTATCTCAAGTGTCTGTGAAACTATATAACCTAACCTGAGAAAAACCCTTTTCAAAGAATCACAATTTTTTTAAATTTTTTCTCCTCAAAAGTTAGTTTTTCTTCCTCACAGTTTACTTGATTCACCAAACCAACCAAAGTCAAAAGAATAATAAAAATTAAATTCTACCATCTTCTCCATATATAAGTAGGTATGAATGTAAGTAGCTAAAATTACGTGAGCCGAGTTTACAAACTCAAGTCCTCTACTAAGTAAAAAGGACTTTAGGAAACATTCTACTCGATTCTAAAACCCTCGTCACTATCACAAAAATACCCACATATTCACTGAGTTTTGTATTTTTTTTTTTTTTTTTTTTGGAAATTCTAGTTTTAGAAAAAATGTTTTCTTTTCAACAAAGGTACTGAGTGTCATAGAAACCACGTCATGGAGCCCAGCACTTTTCAGATGAGGAAACAGTGAACTGAAAAAAGAAATGGAATTGCCCAAGTTAGCTCTTTCTTATCAGAATCCCTCCTCAACATTTTTTTCAGGTATTTGGGCCTAAAATTAAAAAGCAAGGCCCAAAATAATATTTTAAGTGCTATGGGCCAAGTACCATGCAGGATGCACAGAAAAGTAAGAGAAGGATCTTCCTGACCTAAGGAGCTTTAAAACCAGCTTCTGCCCTCCCTGGAGGACATTTGGAGGCTTTCTGTGGAGAAGCTTCTTCCATGAGAATGCTGTTTTCCCGGCAGCCTCGCTATTTGTGTCTGCCTGTCCTCCCACACTCCAGATACACAGGGTCCAAAGACAGTGCTGGCGTTTTTCTTCTTTCTTCTGGTCTCCACATCAGTACTCCACTACCACATGCCCCCACTCTAGCCTCCCATTCTTCTCCCACGTCTTACTTCTCCATTGAGACTTTCAGTTCCTGAGATTCTCTCTTTCCTCCCTGTGCACCATGCCCTCAGAGTGTCATTTTTTTCCCCCCAATTCAAGACAGCAGTTCAAGGTACAGCATGTTTAATACAGCATTTCAGGCATTATTTTGGTCCTCTATCTATCTACCCTGATCCTGCCCAATATTGGATTACTACAACAGTCTACCTTCCCAGCTCTCATAACCCTGCTTAGTTGCACTATACTAAATATAACTTTAGCAGACTAAGATAGCAAAAAATGGAAAAGTAACTTTAATATGAATCATCTTACTTCACAATGTAGCTGAGAAAACATTTTCTTATTTGGTGCCTCATTTGATTATCAGGGCCCTAATAAATTAGGTAGAAAAGAATTGAATGCCCATTTAACAGAAGGAGACACAAAGTCACAGAAATGGGAAGTCACCTTAAACAAGGCCATATCAGAAACTTTCGGCACTGCTCACGCCTGAATCCACATCTTCTACCTGGCCCAATGTGGTTTCCATTCATTACACCATGTGTCCAAGGTTCTAGCATCCCCTGCATGAATAATAACAGACCAGTAACAGAAAGGACAAACCTTTCATCTACACCTGAATTAGACCGGCATTTATGGTTGACTTAGGGAGGAAAAAAAAACTTTAAAAAAAAAGTTCTCTAACTGATTCTGGTAGAAACGATTAGCAGAAATATCTTGCAAAGAACGTGGGTGTCCTGGAAGACTCATAGTCGTCATCATTATAATTTCTAATCATGCTGTGTGGGCAGGTGTCCGTGTAGCAGAAACACCATTGGCACCCAGATTAGCAGTTTCATCAGGAGACAAGAAACTAAGTCTGCAATTCTTAGACTTCAGAGCCTGAATCACAGCTTTCCCCTCAGGGATCAGCAAATACACAGTCTGTGCCTTAGCAAGGATTGTTGGGCCTGCCAAGGGAGGTAACCAGATATCAGGTCCATCTAAAAATGCACAGCAGAGCAAGGGACAGGAGGCTCCCTGGGAACCTGGAAATACCACTAGTTTCAGAGACAGAAAGGCGGAGTGTTTGTCCCACATTATCGTTCTAATTCACTCAGCAACATTGAATGAATCATTTGCCTTCTTTGCATTTTTGTTTTCATTCTCATCTGAAAATTGAGTTTTTGAACTAAAGCTACTGGTTTTTAAATGAGACATAGGAAGAGGTCAGAAGAAAACATGACCAGCAATAGGGGTTTGGGCTTCCCCAAGTTCTGTACCTTTCCTTGCATTAATCAGGTTCACCATTATCATTTCCAACTACACTTGGGCTTCTGTGCAAAATTTAGCCTAAAGTGTCCAAGGACACAAACATTACGGGCATCATGTGATCTCTGCTATTGCAACAGTTCTAGCATTCTAATTCTACTCAACCGCATTTTTTCTTGAGCTAATCTTATTCTTTTTCCTTTTCTTTGGTAAGTGTCTTGGTCAGTTACCCAGGCTGGAGTGAAGAGACATGATCCCAGCTCACTGTAATCTTGAACTTTTAGGCTCAAGTGATCCTCCTGCCTCAACCACCTGAGTAGCTAGTAAGAGCTTGGACTAATCTTTTTGTTGTTTTGTTTTTTTGAGATGGAGTTTCACTCTTGTCACCCAGGCTGGAGTGCAATGGGGCGATCCCGGAAGGTGATCCCAGAAGGGTTCAACTGATTCTCCTGTCTCAGCCTCCCAAGTAGCTGGGATTACAGGCACCTATCACTGTGTCTGGCTAATATTTTTTGTATTTTTTAGTACAGACAGGGTTTCACCATGTTTGCCAGGCTGGTTTTAAACTCCCGACCTCAGGTGATCAGCCCACCTCAGCCTCCCAAAGTTCTGGGACTACAGGCATGAGCCACCATGCTCAGCCGGGCTAATCTTTACAAAGACACTTTTACCCAGGTATACTTGATTTGACAAAAACTATGTAGACTTTTAAAATCAATCTATTAATATCATGCCCTAAAAAAGTAATTTGAAGCATATCTAACAATGTTCTTATTCCTACACATTAGTAGATACCTAGACAGAATATCCAAATGAGGCAGAGACGAAGAACTAGAGTGACAGGAATGAACCAGCCACAAATTCCATAATAATTCCCTAGAGATTTATTTATTCATACAAAAGTATTTCTTAAGCACATTTGCAGGTGCTTAAGAAATGTGTGACAGGCACTATGGTAGATGCAAAATGAATAAACAGTTAAGATTCCTGTCCCTAAAAGGCTTACATTCTAATGGGTCTGGCATTTTAAGAACATGTACATAGTCAAATAACTAAAAAATAAGATTAAAAACACTATTTAACCAAACTGAAGGCATACAAATAGGCATTACTTAGAGGAAAATTTACATCTGATTTATATTAATAAAAAGGAAATAAAAATACGGGAATTAAGAGTCAAGTTCAAACAATGAGAAAAACAACAAAATAAATCTAGAAAAAGCAGAAGGTATTATTGAAGATTTTAACGAGAAAACAAAGGATTACAAAATGGTAAAGCCAATACGTAAATACAGAAGCTATTTTTTTAATAAATAATAAATTAAACTCCAATCAACTAGCCAGAAAGATGGAAAAATGTAGCAGAAATCCATAAAACTTTAAATAATAATGTGAAATATAACCATAAATACAGAGGAAATATAAATAATAATGAGAAATTATTTAACATCATGCAAATGAATTTGAAATAGGTGACTTCCCTAAAACGCTATAATTTAACAAAGGTAATCACCAAATAGATATAAAAGCTAGTTAGTCCAATTACTATAGAAGAAATGTAAAAGTTTTTAAAGAGCAAACACCTCCATCATTCCAGAAAAGGCAACAAGTAAAGGTAATTTCACAAGGGAATTCTATCACATTTTAAAGGAATAACTCATGTAAATGTTATTAAACTATTTCATAATAAAGAAAAAAAGAAAAGCTTCCTTATTTATTTATAATGATTTACCCATAGCATTGACACTAAAACCTGACGATGGCAATACACACACAGACACACACACACACACACACACACACACACACACACACACAGAATTTTCAAATAATCTCACTTATGAAAATTGAAGTACAGATCATTAATACATTAACAATCTCTAGAATCTAGCAACACTAAAAATATATAATGGAGAAACAGTGACCAAGTTTATAATTATTTTAGTAAGAATATTAACAGGATTTCATATTCGAAAATTTTATTCATATATTACAGCAAATTTACAGGACAAAAGAGAAAAAGATAAGATTTTTATAGAATATATGATTACTTTCATAGTTTCTCTAAATAAAACAGAGATATAATCATTTAACAAATAGTCTCAAAACAGCAACAATAACAGCAACACTCTCAAAATAAGTGTGGACACTTTTCAACACAATACATTTCTCAAATCAAAGGCCAACATCACCAGTAACAGGGAACATTATAAGCACTCCCATTAAACTCAGAAACAAAAAAAGAACATTCACTCAAACGCTATTATTTAATATTTACTACTCTGGAGGCATCAAACAGTACAATTAGAAGAAAGCTCTAAATGTTTCAAAAATTGGAAAAAAAAGATAAATTATATTTATTGGCAGAGGATATGCTTACTTAACTAGAAACTCAAAAAAAAGCATCTAAAACTATTCAAATAATGAGAAAATTCAGTAAAGTGGCTGAGTAGAAAATCAATGCACTGAAATCAAGACCCCAAACACACATGCACATACACTCATAATTAAATAGAATAAAAAATAATTACATTAACTAGAGCAAGCAGAAAATATCTAGAAAAATTAGCTTATTAGAAAAATGCATGGTCTACATTAAGAAAAATCTCAGTACTCCCAGGAACATCAAGTTTTCAATAAATGGAAAGGCATTACTATTCCAAGAAAAAGAATCAACGCCTTCACAATGTATAGCATGTAATGCTAATGAATAAACACAACAAACCCCATAAAAATATCAACAGAACTTGCTTTTTTCTTTCTTTTTTTTCTTTCTTTTCTTATCTTACTTTTTTGAGAAGAAGTCTCATTCTGTTGCCCAGGTTGGAGTGCGGTGGCGTGATCTTAGCTCACTACAACCTCCACCTCCCAGATTCAACAATTCTCCTGCCTCAGCCTCCTGAGTAGCTGGACTACAGTTGCCCGCCACCACACCCAGCTAATTTTTATATTTTTAGTAGACGTGGAGTTTCCCCATGCTGGCCAGGCTGGTCTCAAACTCCTGACCTAAAATGATCCACCTGCCTCAGCCACCCAAAATGTTGGGATTATAGGCGCCCTCCACCATGCCCGGCTAATTTTTGTATTTTTAGCAGAGATGGGGTTTCACCATGTTGTCCAGGCTGTTCTCAAACTCCTGACCTCAAGTGATCTGCCCACTTCGGCAACCCAAAGTGCTGGGATTACAGGCATGAGCCACCCAGCCAGAACATTTTTTTTAGAACTAGACAAGTTCATCCTAAAGTTTAATGAAAAATAAACAAGTATTAAGAGCCAAAAATTTTCTGAAAAAGAGAAATTAATGAGAGTGGGGTATCCCTATCAGATAATAAAACATATTATAAAGCTACAATAATTGAAAGCATAATGACACATGACATGACAGATGAATAAAAAAGAAAGTCCAAAAACAGATGCAAATTCTTAAGTATTAAATATTTAAGTATTAAGAAATTTAATATACAATAAAGGTAGCTTTTCAAATCAGTGTAAAAGAGATGGACTCCTCAATAAATAGTGTTTAGAAATGCAGAGCCAGGAAAATATCAAAGTAAATCCCCACCTCACATTTTTTATGGAAATAAAATTTCCATGGTTCCAAGATTTGAGAGAGAGAGCAGATGAAATAACTAGAAGAAAATTTATAAATTTCTTTTTAAATATCACGAAGTGGGGAAGGCATTTCTAAGTGTCACACAAAACCAAAGAAACATTAAATCAGAAAAGGATTAACTATATAAAACTTTTTATTTTAATCTACAAGTTAAAAAAGAAATGCAAAATGGTAAAGCATTACAATTCCTATCACAGACTAAAGGTTAATTTTCTCAACTGTAATAAATCAGTAAGATAAAATTCAAGAATCCAATAAAGGAAGTGAAGGTCAGTTCAGAAAAAGGAATTCCAAATGAGTATGACCCATTTCAAATGGTGTTTAGAGTCGCTAATAACAGAAATGCAAGTGTGTATATAAATGCCTTGTATATAAATGCATTGCTATACACTGGAATATAAATACATATGTGTGTGTGTGTTTCTGTGTGTGTGTATACACATACTTATTTATACCCAGTTTATTTCTGAAAAGATACATAAAGAACTGATACTTGTTCCCGGGCAGGAGAAGTAGAGAGATAAGATAAAGATGTGTCTGTCATCGCATACTTTTGAATATTGTAATGTCGTCGGAATTATATTTTTGTGTTACTTATTCAAATTAATTTTTAGTTTCTTTAAAGAAATGTTGGACAGGCCAGGCATGGTGGCTCATGCCTATAATCCCAGAACTTTGGGAGGCCGAGGTGGGAGAATCATCTGAGGTCAGGAGTTTGAGACCAGCCTGGACATCATAGTGAAATCCCTTCTCTACTAAAAATACAAAAATTAGCTGGGCGTGGCAGCAGGTGCCTGTAATCCCAGCTACTCAGGAGGCTGAAGCAGGAGAATCACTTGCACTCAGGAGGCGGAGGTCGCAGTACGCCAAGATTGTGCCACTGCACTCAAGCCTAGGCAACAGAGCGAGACTCTGGGGGGCTGGGGGAGAAATAGCAGTGGGTAGGGGGATTGGGGAGGGATAACATTAGGAGAAATACCTCATATAGATGAAGGGGGATGGATGCAGCAAACCATCAAGGCACATGTATACCTACATAACAAAACTGCAGGGTCTGCACATGTACCCCAGAACTTAATTTAAAAAATATGTTGGACAATAGCACATTGAAGAGAACAGTGAATTCGGGGCAAGGAAGCCAGACAGATAGCCTGCAGTGTTCCAACTAGGTAAGTTTATCTTATCTTACCTTATCTTATCTATCTAATTTTATTTTATGTTTAGAGATAGGGTTTTGCTCCATTAACCAAGCTGGAGTATAGTGGCACAATCATAGCACACTGCAGCCTTGAACTCTCAAGCAAGTTCCTGCCTCAGACTCCTGAGTAGCTAGGACAACAGGGGCACAACATCGTGACCAGCTAATTGTTTTCTTTTATTTTTTGTAGAAATAGGGTCTCACTATGTTGCCCAGGCAGGTCTCAAAATCCTGACATCAAGAGATCCTTTCACCCCAGCCTCCCAAAGTGCTGGAATTTGACAAAAGACAGACAGACAGACACACACACACACACACAGAGAGAGAGAGAGAGAGAGAGAGAGAGAGAGAGAGAAAGCAAGAGAAAAAGCATATAAAATAATTAGAAAAAAAACTGGGGCCAATGCACCTGGCCCCAATTCTGCAACTTAACATGGCATGTCAGAATAAGCATGAGAAAGATACCAGGATCTGAAGACTAATACAGCTGCTTAATATCTTTGACTTTTTGGAAGTTCTTTATTCTTTCAGTACCTCAGTTTCCACAGCTGTGAAACAGAAAGCTAGAACTTACACTTCAACAGGTTTCTGTGAAAATTAATTAAGTTACAGTAAAGCATTTAGCCCATGTTCTGGCAAGGGATATATATTCAGCCAATGTTGGCTCTCTTTACTATAAAAAGTATTTTAAACAATGGTAATAGCAATAAGAATAATGCTCTGCTCAACCACACACATTCCACCCAACATCTACGTCTACCGCTCTGGCCTCAGCTTCCCTTCCTATTGCTATGACACCCTAACTGCCCAAGAAGCAAGAACTGAATAAATAAAGTCAAATTCTAAATGCCAATCCAGAGAATGCATTTTTTAAAAGTCCATTTCAACTCCCACATTTCACAATAGAGGTCCTCTATAATTAGGTGGTGGCCAAAGCGATGAAAACTCAAATCTATTGACACCCTTTTCATAGGCTCTTCCCCACAATTATGTCATGTGTCGGCAAAGAATGAGCATCTCTCCCTCAATTCCACTGGCTAGCTCTTTTGTTAAGTTCACCTTGTTTTGCTGCCTTCTCACGCCCAAGCACCAATGGTTCACTCATCAATCAGGCATCCTTGGCTTGTGTCTCCTTGTGAACATGGATCACCACAGAATACACAGTTACCTGCCTCATATCATTTCAGACATTAGAAGACAAAGTTATGTTTCTTGCAATATACCCAAAGGCCAACTTCATCAGTCTTCTAAAAGAAGAAAAAAAAACAAAAAAGAAAGAAAGAAAACTTTAATGAAAACTCACTATCCTGATAGAAACAAACATGGCACCCCTTTCTCTAGAACATATGACTTAAAGTGATGTTAAAGGTGATGTATCCTCACAGCACTGGCTTTTGTTGGTAGTCATGGTGGTGGTGGTGGTGGTGGTGGTGAGGTTTTGGGTGTTTGTTTTGTTTAATTTATCTTTCTGTTTTTGGCCTGTGTGAAAGATTCTGTTATGGTTATTATCAATTCTCATTTAAAGAAACAAGGACAATGGGATTAATAATGAAACAAAAGTACTCCTTTTTACTACTCTCTGTGGTCTACAAGAAGTTTCACATTTCACTCAGATCAGAACTCCATGTTTTAATGATGTGAAAGTATGTGGTTTTTGCGATAGCCAGGTTCTTCTAATATTCAACTCTGTTGTTTCTTACTTTCAATTTACAGTAAATGAATCTCGATTTTTCCCCTTTGTCAAAATCAGCCCATTTTCAAAATAACCAAGCCACCTCATCTATGATACTTTTCATGAATATTATATAGGCATAAGGATATTTAAACCCATTTTATTGAATTATACTCTCCACTATGAAGGAGATTGCTCAGTTTTTGTCTGTGGATGTCACAGGACACAACGATTCTGGAGAAGCACAGAAGAAAGCCAAGTCCTGCCTCTGCTTACCTCCCCTTTCCCCTCGTGACCTCTCAACCTTTGTTTCTGGCAACATTTAAACCGAGAAATCAGGGATCATCAATCAGTCCACAACAAGAGAAGAACAATCACTGTCATCATGCTGTAGCCATCATCTTTAATCTTGGCTCTAGTGCTGCTTCTGGGAAGTTCCCTCATATGTGCTCAATCCGTCCACGGAGCCTGCAAAGTAGGTGACGCAAAAATTACTCTCCTACAATCGCTTGAACCCGGGAGGCAGAGGTTGCAGTGAGCCAAGACCACACCACTGCACCCCAGCCTGGTGACAGAGTGAGACTCTATCTAAAAAAAAAAATTACTCCCCCCCACTGTATATTAGAAGAAACACAGGCTCTGCATGGGCACAGTGGCTCACACCTGTAATTCCAGCACTTTGGGAGGGCAAGGTGGGTGGATCACCTGAGGTCAGGAGTTTGAGACCAGCCTGACCAACATGGTGAAACCCCATCTCTACTAAAAATACAAAAATTAGCCTGGCGTGGTCACACGTGCCTGTAATCCCAGCTACTGGGGAAGCCAAAGCAGGAGAATGGCTTGAACCTGGGAGGCGGAGCATGCAGGAGCAGGGCTCGTGCCATTACGCCACTGTACTGCAGCCTGGGCAACAGAGCGAGACTCCATCTCAAAAAAAAAAAGAAAGAAAAAAAGGAGGAGGAGGAGACAATTCAGGCTTAGAAAGGACAAGTGATTTGCCCTGGAGCCCTCAGCAATAAGTGGAAAGATCAAGTCCTTGATCTAAGTTTTATCATTCTGGAACAAGGGCTCTATCTACTCTACTCTGCCTAAGGGGGGCATTCTGGATTTTATTTGTCTGTTTCCCTCAGTACTTTGTACACCACTGGCTCTTGGCTGCTTCATCATGACACTATGACTCCTCCAGCAAGGCTGACAACCAGCACATACTTGACGGCAGCACTGTTTACACTGGAGTTGGTTTCGATTGTCAGTGCCTGGGCCATATCAGTTGTTAAATATTTTCACTATCACTAGGGTCCATGAATTTTCAGATGTGTCACAAGCAATTTATTATCAACAATTAATTAAATCCTAAAGTTTCAAATCATTTTGGTTAAAAACTAGCACTCTTTCAAGGTTATCCCTATGATATTGTCACTCACATTCCCATTTACTTGCTTAAGAAGCAGAGTTATGAACAGTTTTTCATTTATTCTACTTCACCACAGCCTGCCTTCCCTGTGATATGGGCATATCACAGCCCTTCATGTGCTGTGATGTGAACATTATCCATTAATATATCATAAGAATCCTGGATAAATAAAGCTGAGAAACTACTTTTGTAAATGTTGTGGCAGAGGGACCAACAATTTGGCTTTCCTAGAAAGAGAAGAGAATATCTGAATTCCCTGCAGACTGGGAAAATCTCTACCATCAGTCCTAAATTCTGAATGGGCCTGATATTGAAGCAACAAAACGTAGAAAGCCCTACTTGTAATCCCTAGCTCTGTCACTAAAAAATTGTGTCCAAACAGAGGTAATACAAGTGTATTACCTGTTCCCCAAATTACACACACACACACACACCCCCCAAAGCACAGAATGAATCCACTGTAGTACTGCAGGTGACCAAAAATTCCCCACAGTCCATTCAATACATGTAGAAACAATTCATCCCAACAATGTTTAAGAGATAATCAGCAATATTCCATGTGTTAATAAAGTCGTATTGAACAGCCCAGTTAAGAGCTCATCTCATAAGACTAAATGTATCATCTGTCTCCCTCACTAGACTGTAACCTCCCTGTGAGGAAGAACCAATCATCCATTCAAGTAAATACTTACTGAGCATTTATTATGTGCCAGGCACTGACCTAGAAGGTGGGGATATAAGAAATAACTTGAAAAAAGACTAAATCCCAGTGGTCATGGAGCTGACATCCCAGTGTGGTAAAAGTAGAAAACTCATAAACAGGTAAAGGTGCACCTAATTTTCAGAGAGCAATAAATGCTCAAAAATAAACTAAAATAGAGTACAGGAGAGAGGAAGTGCCGGATGTGGGGACACAAATGTTATCTATCTTACCACTAGTTCTAATCATTGATTTGAGGCTTTCAAAAAAACAGTCATGCCTGAGTCCCACCCCCAGATATTCTGATTTAATGAGCTGGAGGTGGGCTTGGACAACAGTGTTTTTAAGGGTACTCCGATCATTCTAACATACCACCAGGACTGAGATCCATTGGTATGTATGATTTTAAAGGAGGACAAGGCTTTGGTTTGAAACCTACCTGTCACATCCCATCTGTGTGACCACAGGAAAGATATCTCATTTCTCTGAGCCTCAATGCCCACGTCTGTAAAATGGGATAATAATAGTAATAGACACCTCTTTGGGTTATTGTGAGAATTGAATGTCATATGCAAAGTATAGCAAGGTTTCTAGTACATGGAAAGGACTCAGCGTTTTCCATCATTTACTGTTATCATTACCAGTTAAAAATCTGCACAGAATATACAAACTGAGGGCTGCAGGCCAAATCTGGTCCTTAGATGAGTTCTGTTTGCCATGTGCAGTGTGGACTTACAATGTACTTTGTTGTTGTTTTGAGTCAAAGTTGATGCTACTGAGTCAGATCATAAGTTGCATTTTTCTTCTTCCATGAGGAAGTATCTCTCATAGTGCTTTAAAAATACTTGAATGAGCTGCCAACATTTTAAGAACCATAGAGTTTACATAAAAACCTGGCAACGATGCATTTCCACGTGGCAATAATTAGCTAGCGCCAAGCGGCTGCCACCCCTTTCAGAGAGGATGCGATCTTGAGCACCTCCCACTCCCCACCACACACTGCAGCTCTCTCCCCAAAACACATGCCCAGACCATGGCATTTCATCAGCACACCAGCACTGTTGCTTTCCTTACAATAAAGAGGGAGACAAAATATTTCCTGCACCCAGGACTCTAAAGTGGGAAGAGGTTAAGCGAGACAAAGGGCTTTGTGTTTCAAGAAAATGTGCCTGACTCTGGTGGCATATGGCCTACCATATCCTGGACACTGAAATAGGAGCTTTGCAGACATTAGCTCCATTCATCCCACAGTTCTGTGAAGTATTTTCCATGATCACATTTTTCAGGCTGGACGCAGTGACTCACACCTGTAATCCCAGGACTTTGGGAGGCCAAGGCAGGTGGATCATTTGAGGTCAGGAGTTCGAGACCAGCCTGACCAACATGGTGAAACCCCATATCTACTAAAAATACAAACAAAAAATTAGCCGTGTGTGGTGGTGCACACCTGTAATCCCAGCTACTCAGGAGGCCGAGGCAGGAGAGTTGCTTGAACTTGGGAGGCACAGGTTGCAGTGAGCCAAGATCGTGCCACTGCCCTCCAGCCTAGGTGGCAGAGTGAGATTCCATCTCAAAAAAAGAAAAAAATTTCAAGAATGAGGAGATAACCTTAAAGAAGATAAGCAATGGCCTTCCTTCAGTCACACAAACAATAAATGAAAAGTTAGGTACAGAAACAGAACTATCTGACTTCAAAATTGAAAATTCCTCTATGATACTGTGCTACCTGCACCAGTGGGAATATTTAGTGTAATTAAACTATTGCGCAGAACAACAGGTAAATGAGAAAGTCCTTGGGAAAGAACACTATTAATTTAGAATAGTATATGCCTTTCTCTGGTCAACATACTTTGGTTCATAACGTTACTAACATCATCCATCCCAGATATTTTCAGACTTCGAGAAACTTTCAAATCACACAATAAAACCTGCTCCTCTTTTCCTTTTTATCTTACATAAAGGTAGTTCTCTTAGGTCTATAGTCAAAGAGATTATAAAAAGAAAAAAAAATCACTTTGTGTTTTTGTGTATCTTTGTGTTTGTCTGTGTGTTGTGTTGAGAAAAATCAAAATAAATAAATGAAATAGAAGACTAGGATCCAGTAAAACTCAGCTCAAATATTAACACCATGCAGAAGCCTCTCTGGACTCATCTTTTCAGAATTAACTTGCCTCCAGATTCTAACATGGGTTATTTGTACCTATCTTAGATTTCCATATCACTTTATACTTATGGGTTATGTCACCATAACTATGTTTTATTTACTTTTTTATGCCCCAATCCATGCCTGCTGCCAATGTTAAGCTCAAGGAAAGGCACAAATTGGATGTTCAGCAAAATGGTTGTTGACTTGAGCGCTGCAAAATAAAAAGAGAAATCAAGGTAACATTGACCTTTTTCTAACCATTTTTTTAAAAGTAAATTATATTTAGTATTTAGCTCCTACAGAGCTAGGCTTTGTGGGATATAGAGATTAATTTTTTTAACTACTTTGACTTCAAAGAACTGATCATCCACTGGGAAAGACAAAGCCACATATATAACCATAATGCAGGAGGAATAAAAATGAAATCTCCTAAGAGATATAAACAAAAAAGTCCTGGCAATTGAGAGAAATGTGCAAGCTAGGAAATTTCTCAGTCTTTTGCTATCATCTTTAAGTGGTCAATTAAAATATTTCAGCCCAAATAAATAGGTAATTTATTTCCCCAATACTTTAATGACATTTCTTTTTTGAAGCAACTGACATTTAACTATCAGAAGAGCTGTTAAGAAAGGTCTCAGCCATAATAGAGAATTCAACTTTTTTTTTTTTTAAGGAAGCTTAGAGAAATTATCTTCGTAGTTCAGCAATTCTGGAAGAGCTTGACTTTTCTGACAATGTAACTGCAAAGGAACTTGAGTCAAAACACATGAGAAAAGAAAAGATGCTCAAGATATTTCAAGTCTACAATTATTTGCTGAACACATGCTAAGTGCCAGGAAATATGTGAAGCTCTCCAGGGAAATAGAGCTCAGCCTTTATTTGGGATAGCAGTGGGTTAGTGGTTCAGGATAAGACATTAAGATATAACTTTATGATAAGCAGCATAGAAGAGGTATATAAGTAAAAAGCTATGAGATTTAAAGGGGAGAGAAAATATATAAATTAAGAACTTTATTGATATATGTGGCATGGCACCATGAAAACTAAATTAGTAACTTAGTGTTTGTAGTATACTCCTGGTTCTGCCAATAATTTGATGACAGAACTTGAGTAAGTCCGTGGCCACCTTTGAGGCTTCAGATTTCCCCCCATCATTAAAAAAGAGGCTTACACTATACAGCCCATCCAGTGATCTTAGTCTACAAACAAATCTGGGCATTAAACTATACTCTGAATTGTAGGTACAGCAAGATAATGCAAATTTTCTCTTATGCCATTTAAATCTATTTGCCATCTTAGAGGTTTGCCAACCCAGAGATTCAAAAGCAACAAATCTAGTAGCTACCAATTTCATATTTTTATTATAATTTATATGACTACAATTTACTGACTGAATTATATGCTGTTCCATCACAAAGGCTGGAGTACTCCTACAACATCAACAGGGGACACATGAAGGCAGACAGCTAAATAGGGTAGATTGCCATCAGAGCTCTTCTTCCATTTATGACACAGAAGGAACAGGGTAATTACAGGTCCAGCGATTACTACTTGATACTAGTCCTTTTCTGTGGACTAGTATCAAGTAGTAATCGCTGGACCTGTAATTACTCTGTTTATTTCCCATTAGAAATGTTTTATTTCCCATTAGAAAGGGTTCCAGTACATCTTTCCAAAGCCATAGGCCTTTTCAAATATTTATTTTCTAAATTATTATTGGCCAACCCTACCTTACAAAATCAGAATCTCCAGGGAGGGTTCTGGGAACCTATTTTTAATAACAGGTGATTTTGAAGATCAAGCAAGTCAGGAAACTCCTGTTGTAGAACATCTGATCTCCTCATTATTTATCACAAGTGTCCTGCTTTTTATCCTGTTTGTACATTTTTCCTACCTCCACTAGTGACATACACTTCCCTATTATTCAGGGTCCAGGTCAAATACCACCTGATTCCATGACTCTCCATACTCTTTCTTCCAGGAAAGTAACTTTTACCTCCCACAATCCTTTGTACTTTCTTTAAGTATAGAAGAGATCAGAGAAGGAGTCTGAGTCATTTATTCATTTATAAGTTCATTCATTCAACAAATACCTACTGGTCACCAATCCCATGACAGGTACTACTCTAGGCACTGGTGACACAGCAATGAACAAAACAGACTTCTCTATTTTCAGGGACATTTTAGTAGAGGTGCTGGCAAGCTGTGGCACGCAGACCAAATCCAGCTCACTGCATGTTTTTGTAAATAAAAGTTCATCAGAATATATCCATACTCATTCATTTATGTATTGTTTATGGCAGAGTCTTGACTGTTTCATGTATTGTCTGAGAGCAGAGTGAGTAGCTACAACAGAGACTTTATGGACCACAAATCTAAGCTATGTACCATCTGTCCCTTTACAGAAAAAAATTGGCCGACCCTTGTTCTGGTATATTTTTCACACACAGCACAGTGTTGAGTACATAGTAGGCAGTTAATAAATGCTTAAAAATAAAACAGATTAAAAGAATAAAATCATATAAGTCCTATGGTAGAGCCTCTTTCACATGTCTCCGTCTCCATTCTTAATTATGCTAAACCTAATTTCCACCCAGAATAGAATGTTGTTAGCAACCACGGCTTAGCATGATAAAAAGGGAGTGAGCAAGCTTTCAAACCTATGGAAAAGTTAAGAAGTAAATAAATGTGCTGTGATTTCAAAAGTCATTGCTATTTCAGGCTCGTTTGTGATCATAACAGCTGGGCTGGCAAAATATATTACAATAGCTGTCTTTTCTGGCTTTCTAGAACTTGCAAAAGTTTGGGGAGAGTTACTGCATTTCATTGGTTTATTTGCCTTCATAAGATGCATCTTGTGGAAGAGACCTTTGTGTCTTCTGGGTCAAGCTGTCTAATGAGACTCAGTTTTGGTTAAACAAAAACACACAGGAGCATGTGAGGAAAACCCCATTCTGTCAAATGCTGAAGTAAAGTTCATAAATTCAATCTTATATCCATATCCTAAGAGCTGTCATCTTTATCACGTCCATATGAAAACCCTGCCTTCTCTCAAGAAAAGAACTGAAAACTGTACCATTTGCAGGATCCTTTTCAGAGGTTTAGTTACCATAAAATTTAAAGTGGAGAACTGATATGTATATGGCTAAGGTTTTATAAGTCTTCTGCAAGGTTTCATTGTGGTTTACTGCAAAGAGTAACAGTTCTAGATTGAAAGAAGTCTCTGTTCCACAAAAGCTGTGGCACTCAGTCACATAAACTTAGGCAAATCATATAGACTCTCTGAGTCTCTGTTTCTTAGTTATAAATTGGGATAATAGAAATTGCATTGAAGGGAGGAAGGGAGACTTAAATGAGATAGTAAATGCAAAGCAGCTTTCTCAGAATCAGGAGAGAAATGGCTTTCAGTAACGGTTATTTTCCTTCCATTTTGTCCAATATCATGTAACACGCAGCTTCCCAAACCTTGAAAATACCTTCATTATGCTGTCTCTAAACACCCTGAGAATGTTACAATATGTTTTGTTTGGCTTTTTTAAAGTCAGTAAATTGGGCTGGGTATGGTGGCTCACACCTACTATAATCCCAGCACTTTGGGAAGCCAAGGCAGGCAGATCGCTTGAGCCCGGGAGTTCAACACCAGCCTGGGCAATATGGCAAAAACCTGTCTCTACAAAAAGTACAAAAAACTCAACCAGGTATTGTGGCACACACCCGTAGTCCAAGCTACCTGAGAGTCTACAGTGAGCCCAGGACATTAAGGCTGCAGTGAATTATGATCATGCCACAGCACTCCAGCCTGGGTAACAAGAGTGAGACTCTGTCTCAAATAATAATAATAACAATAATTAATAAAATAATAAATAAAATCAATAGATTTGGAGAGAGAGCATTTGTATATCTTTAACTTTTCCTTAGTCTGACCTCAAGAAAATTATTTTTAATTTATTGCATCTTTCCTAAAAGAGAACTACTCTGAAGCTATACAACAGCTCTTTATTCTATGTCCTGGCAACTGATTCTTAGAAAAGTGTTCATTGAAATAACATTCCCCAAAAGATATTATACTAAGAACATCCTGATGAGAGTCACAGAATGGGTAATCAGGTTAGTTCTGACCTTCCCTCCTGATTCTGAAGTGAAAAAGAAATGGCTGAGCTCTGGTTACTTTCACTTTCTGGTCCCCGTAGCCTTTGGCTCCTGGGATCCTCAGTGTAAAATATACCAAAGAAATTTATAAGTTTTCATCAAAATCATCTCCATTAACTTTATAGATAGGCAGGAGACAGGCAGGTGTAGATATGGATGGGCAAACAGATAAATACAAATGACAGATTAAAATGTAGAGATACACGTGAAACAGAGAGGCAAGAATCGCCAGAGATGGTGAGATGGATGACTGGATGGAGAGGCAGGAAGGTTGGTGACTGGATAGAGAAACAGATGTATGGAAAAACAAGCATGGACAAAAGGAAGGCTGGAACTAGGCAAATGTAGAAGACGCTGAGCAGACACACAGAAATACATAGAGACAAAGGGATAAATCCATGATTTAAAAAAAAGGTCAATCTTAGGACTGAATTACTAGAGACTCTCCTCTTACAATCTACTACTCCTTCAATCTTCATTTAAGAAAATATTCAAAGGTCTCTCTTCAACATTATGTCATCATATCCAGAAATGTGTTAACTATAGTATTAAATATGTGCCCAGCCACAGAAAATGAACCTTTTGAGCAAAACAAATCTATTGTATTCTTCTACAAAGAGAAAATAAAAGGTCTTCCAGAAGGCATAAAGAAACTTATCTAATGCAGAACATTCAGGAGACCAACCAATCTATTTTTTAGTATTTCTGTAGCTAATGTTATGTTAATTAAGAGAACTTGGGCTGATATATTTTGTTGTGGCCAGAATTTTCTAAAAATTAATAACTCTACAGGCCTTACCTTTTTACTCTGGATGAGATATTAACTAAAAGTACTGCTAAACTCCAACTCAGTACATACTAGTTTATTCTTTAAATGAGATACTTCAAATTCCTTTACTGAAAAAAAAAAATGGCCAAATGTCTCTGACATGTTTTAAAGTAAGTGCCCTTCTTGGTAAGCAGCTAACATTTAATTATGGAAGCAATGGTCACAAAATCCCAATGCATGTGAATATATTAGATAATGCAATATCATGAAGTGATTACAATATACATTTTGAGAATGTTTACAATATAGTGTTATATAAAGAAAACAGAATAAAACTATACATACACAAAAACACAGACATACAGATACACACACATATGAAACACGTTTCTTAAAAACAAAACAAAATAAAACAAAAAAACAGAGAACAGAGTAGCCACATGTTTAAATTAGAACAATGATGTCTGAAGGAAGGACTTAAGGTTATTTTAATTTTCTTCATACTTTTGTGCATTTAACTTTTTAAAAAGGGTCTATATAACTTTTGTAATGGAAAAAGAAATGTTTGTTCTATTTTAGGGATGATAAAAGTCCTTTGTTGAGATAACAAATAGGAAGGTACCTTTTCTGTTTACAGAGTAGTTTCATATGTATTAACTCATCTAGTCCATTCGACAGCTCAGAGAAATGGGTTTGATGATGATCCCCAGGAACAGCAGAGCTGTGAAGCTCGTAACTGGAAATGTGATAGAGGCAGACCAGACTCAAGGCTTCCTGCTGCCCTATTGTCTTCTTTACAATGTCCATTCATTTTTCTCAAGAAAGGAGTTTTGTTTTATTTTGCTTTCTAAAAGGTTCCAAAACTGTTTTACTTCCCTCTCATCCCAAGGTTCAACATCCTACTTTTTTAAAAAAGAGAACCAAACATCAAAAAACACAGAGCCCATCCTTAATGCCTCACCACACAGAGGGAGGGGGAGCCTATTCAAGAACTTTAAAATTCACTGTTGCTATTTTCACAAATTCATACAGCCAATTATCGTAACGGGACTAGTCCAACCTATTAAGGGGATGTCCAAGCACAATTTGAAAACAGACACAGTCTGACCTAGAAAGGGAATCAGAGACAACAATTCAAAAGCTGCTTAAGACGACGTAATGCTAAGGGAGAATTATAGCCAGCACCGAAGAAGCGACACAGCTCAAATGTGCCTGGTCTTGGAATGACTCACCAGTATTGCTGTGATGCTTTCCTGTCCCATTGATCAGACAGGTTTTTCCATCAGAACTCACTGACGATGTGCTCCCCAGTAAGTTGGTAAGATCAATTCTGTAGTTTTAAAATAAGGAAGATATGACTGAAATGTTAGAACACGGTCTTCAGACAGTACACACAAAAAAGCCCAGGGAGAGTCCAGGACTGCATGAAGGAAAACTGGTCTCCCAGCGCAGCCCATGAGCAACTTCACCCATCTGTCTGCTCTGGGTTTTTTAATTATGACAAAATCTGCTGCCTTATTAAGGTGTGAGACAGATAAGCTAGATAGAGAGTATGTATAGGAGAAGTCTGGGCCTGCTTAGGGCCTGGGACAAGAAGAGAAGCTGAGTCTTCATGAAAAGGCTGAAGCCTACAGAATAAGACAGAGCCTCATGACTGGCCTCACCTTCAGTGGGGCTAAGCTGTCCCCAGCTCAGGCAAACTCCTAGAACAGAACCCACTGGGCAGAATAAATACTCATTATGGGAATGGGCCTGGGGTAGAAAAGGAACAGATGGTTAGAGCACTGAGCTTGTGTTCCTTTATAGCATTGCCTAGCTTCCTCTCCAGCTGAGACCACACCCTTGCTGTGACCTTCTCACTCTTTTCATGCCCTGAGTGAATCTTTCTCATCCTCAGACCAACGGATTCAATGTCTTTTCAGAAAGCTTTCACTTTATGCACTGCATGCCAAAGTAAACTGGTATCAGTAAATTGTGAGAAGGAGTACTCATGAGAAGTGTATGCCCTCTGTACCCTAGTCTACACCCAAACATTTAGGGATGTGAGCTGAATTCAGGTAAAACCTCCCTAAGTGAGTCTTATCCAGAAACTTGGATGAGAGTGATTGCTGTATGGAACAATCACCAACAATGGTATTTAAGAGAAGCAAAGGTGAAATAAGCAATGGAGTAGCCAGGCTAGTGTCCTCAAGAGGATCAGTGGCCAGTAGCCTGTGCTCAGGGTGGACAAAGGGAGAGGGGCCAGACAGTGGCCAGGATGACAGTGTGGCATCCACTGTGGACAAGGAAACAGAACATTCTTCCCAAGAAAAGAGCAGTGTGATCTGTCAACGATCTCCAGAGAAGAGGAAAACTAATAGGAGTCTTAGGGAGGTAACTTGGGAAATTTGGGCAGGATTTGGGTTTGGAAAGACACGTTTGCAAAGGATGCTTACCTCAGGGAGATGAATCAATCTATATAATATATTCAGTTAATTAACTTGGAAAAAAGATGACAGTCAGTAAAAGTAGATGAGCACATCTGTAAATTACTTAAATGATTGTTGAAACAATGATAGGCTCTGAAGAAACCTTGCATTGGAAAAAACTTGTCATAGGTCCCCAATTCAAAGATGTATAATCCATCATGGCTACTAAATTTCTATGACACATGTCTTTGGCCAAAACGAAGTAGTGAGCTTAACTGACTACCTCTGCCTGATTCCTCTGAATGTCAAAATCAAGTCCCATTAAGTCGTCTCAATAATCTTTAGAAACACATCCATATTGTTTCACTTCAATATGAAATGCTCGATATAAAATAAAGGATTAAGGTGAGTGCTAAAACCTAGCCCCAGTGTCCTTTGATAATGACCTTTGTATATGTTAGCAGTTTCTTCATATATAAAACAGAAGTGGAAATAAAAGATTCTAATTAATGACCAAAGCAGCTGCTCAGCTTGAATCACTGAACTACTGACTCACATTTTTAAAACCTGATAGGCAATCCTTCATTTTCTATAAGCAAAATATAGTCTCTCATTTGCACCATCAACCTATTCAATTTCTGATTTGCAAGAATCCTTTCTGCTCTATTCACAATTTCAAAAATAAAATTTAACTACTCAATTAGAGCCTCCCACCTATTGTACTATTATGGAATTTACGTCTTTACCCCTTGGATTTTTTTATCCTTCGACATTCTCTAAAACATTGTCTGGGAGGGAAGGAAAGAGTGTGAGATTCACAAGCAATGTCCAGAGTTTGGCCCTGAGGGGTGGTTGTTATTTCTGAAGTGGGAGCTGATTCTTGCACTATGGACCTTGGCAGCATCACACAAGATTTGTTGACCCAAGGCTGAGTTATCTAAGTATGTCCTTCAACTGGTGTTGCATAAGTAGAGTAACCAGCCTGAATTATAGACTGAATGACATCATTCCTTGCTCAGCAAACTGCCCCTGGTTTCTCACTTCCACAATGTGGTCCTGTCCTTCCATTCCAGCCTCCCACTTTTTCCCCTAAAGGAACTATGCTGACATTTGGGAAGAGTGGGGGGCACGAAGCCTGGCACTGGCAGAACATCTCCTTTCTCCACTGCTGCTTCCCTTTTCTTGTTTGCCTTCCTTCTGCTCCCTTGTTCTCAGGTGAGAAGGCAGAGGGTTAACCAATTTGGTGAAGAAAATGGCCACGTGCAACCCAGCCACTGCCTTCCAGTCTTTGGGAGTTACCTGACTGTTAGAGGCATACCTGCTCGTTATGGTTGGGAGTTTTATGCATAGTGTGCCCTAAATGGGAGTTATTGAGTCCAGGGACTATCTGAGAGGAAGAGGGTAAATTTCATTCATGGGTGCTGCGTCAGCAAGCCCAGTGAGCTACCATTCCACAACCTGGACATTATTGCCATCTGCCTCTGTCTGACTCCATTATATTTAACTGGTTTCAAAATAGGTAGAAAAGAATGAGAGACAGAACAGCAAACGGAGCTGGGAAAGGGCACGGTGACTAAGGCAGAGGCTAAATTCAGTTTTGATTGGCCTCTTAAATTATCCTTTACTGTAACTGCACTAAATGTACACTACCTGGTACCTGGGTACATCCCTGCCCCTGCTTTTGCTCACACTCTTCCATCAGCCTAGAACTACGTTCCCAAACCCTTACCTCTTCCCTGCCCTAACCTCCAACCTTCTCAGATGTGACCAACCTCTAGGATTTCCCCATCCCCTGAAACCACACTTATCCTTCTCAAGCATTTTTGTCTAAATCACTCTAGAGTTACAGAGACACGTTTAAGTCAAATCTCTACAAGACTCCAAGCTCCTGAACTGTCAAGGGCTGAGTCTCGTTCATCTTAAAATCTTCCTTCTCATCCTTCCCCCACTGGACCAAGTTAAACATTTACTGGAAACTTATGTGCCAGACATGAAAGTAAGAGCATTACATTCATGATCAGGTTTAACTTTTCCTAGAAAATAGGTACAGACATCAGTCTCTAGATAGAACAGGGTCTGTGCTCAAAGGGATTCATCATTCCAGGCATGCCTTGCTGCCTCTGGTGTAGGGAAGCTTATAGACTTGAGGCAGACTGGCAGATGTGGATGAAAGTGAGGCTCAGAGAGATTATGTGCATTTCAAAACTGACTGTCCCATCTTCACCGCCTTGACCTTCATCTACACTGCCCCTGGGTTTAAGGAAAAAATAATTCTCACTTACAAACAAAGGCTGGGCACGGGGCTGACATCTGTGATCCAAACACCTTGGTAGGCTGAGGATCACTTCAGCTCAAGAGTTGGACACCATGCTAGGCAACATAGCAAGACCCCAGCTCTACAAAGAGTTTAAAAATTAGGTGGGCACAGTGGCACATGCCTGATGTTCCAGCTACTCAGGAGGCTGAGGCTGGAGGACTGCTTGGGCCGCCGAGGCAGCAGTGAGCTGTGATCGCACCACTGCAGCCTGGGCCACAGAGTGCAACCCTGTTTCTAAAACATAAAATAACAAAAAACAAAAACAAAAACAGGAAGATGGGAAAAATCAAAGTCCAAATGCTCATTGCTCCACAAAGGGCCTAATTGCTCAATGTGAACAAGACTCCTCATCCCCAATTTTTGCTCTGAAACCAGAGGTCTGGATGACTGTGGTTTTGTCACCAGATGAGTAACAAGCCCTGAGGATTGCTAGAATTACAAGGCCCAGACCAGATCCACTCATATATAGCTGGAAGCTTTCTAGTAACTCTAACCGTGCATGGGGAATGAGCTGCTCAGAGAAGTGAGTCACTTACTGGAATCTGTGCTGCCTGCATTACTCAGCTGATATTAATACACCCACTTGTTCATTAAAGTTTAATTGGAGTTCATGTGAATTGGTTTCACCGGATACTTAATCAAAGAGAACTGTTTGTGTATGAACTGTTCAAATACAAAGCTAGAAAGCACAACTCTCCTCTAGCCTCTAAACATGTCCACTGGCTGCTCTTATAATTCTGTTGACACAATAAGTGAGTCAGAGAAGGTGGGACAATGACCTTAAAGGAGGATGGTAAAAAGCTGCCTAAACTCAAATACAAAACAAGAGTAAATGAAAAATCCTTTGTGAGAAGCCAGCCACAGTTCTCTAACTCATCAGCTATAGCCAGACACAGGCCAGGATTCGAAGAACAACTCCTAAATGGGAGGTTGTTCCCTCTAGTTTCTTTCTGGAGTTCATTATCAAAGCTGCAGGTCTCCTTTCTTCCCTGGGCACCTGTTTTCTAGCTGTACATCTTTATTTTTAAAATGGGTGGATAAGAAAATTAACCATCATTCAACATAATCACACATTTCTCTTGTGCTGACAAGCAAACCATGAACAAAATCCCTAACGTCTATTTATACAATCAGGACTGTCGGTACCCTGTTATTTCTTATCAAATATCTCACTAATCAACATTTGAGAAAGTATATACTTTTAAAGCTTCTGAGAAAAAAACTGTGCATGAAGTTAGGTGGAAATATATGTGTTTACGTTTGGTGGCTCTGGTTGTGTTATCAATTTTTCCTTAGGTATGTTCATCATTGTTAAGTATGCATAACTTCTTTACCAAAAACAAATCAATGTGAGTTTAAAACTTGGCACTATGCACTAATATGAATCCCTGAAGCAATCCTCAGAGACAGTAGATTAAAGGGAAATCCACTTTTTTAAACAGGTTTATTGAGATATTGAAATATAATTTACATATAATACAATTCACCCATTTAAAGTTTACAGTTCTGTTTATAGTATAGTCACAGCATTGTGCAACCATCACCACCATATAAAGAATGTTTTCAGCATCCCAAAAAGAAACTCACATTTATTATCAATCACTCCCTATCCTCTACCCCAACCCTGCTGGCAACCACTTTCTATCTCTACAGAGTCTACTGTAGATTTGCCTATTGTGGGCTTTTCACAGAAATGAAATCGTATAATATATGATCTTTTGTAACTGGCTTCTTATTTATTTATTTATGAGATGGAGTCTGACTCTGACGCCCAGGCTGGAGGGCAGATCTCGGCTCACTGCAACCTCTGCCTCTTGGGTTCAAGCCATTCCCCTGCCTCAGCCTCCCGAGTAGCTGGGACTCCAGGCACATGTCACCATGTCCCACTAATTTTTATATTTTTAGTAGAGACGGGGTTTCACCATGTTGTCCAGGCTAGTCTCAAACTCTTGACCTCAAGTAATCCACCCACCTCAGCCTCCCAAAGTGCTGATATTACAGGTATGAGCCACCACACCCAGCCTTGTAACTGGCTTCTTTTACTTGCTGTAAGTTTTCAAGGTTCACCCATGTTGCAGTATAAATTGGCACTTTATTCCTTTCACTACTGAATAATATTCCATTTTATGACTATGCCACATTTTGCTTATTCATTCAGCTAATGTCTACTTCTTAAAAATAAAATAACCTTTTATCTACCAAAGAGTAGCAAATGATTTGATAGATATTATCAGTTTGACAGATATTTTGCTCATCCCTTCAATGATCCATTAATAATTGTCCTATTCATGTTTAAACGTGAAATCTGCACTAGACAATTCTCAACGGTGGGATGAGGTGCAGTACCTGGTAGCCTAAGACATTCTACATGTAAAACTCATTGAGATGGTTCATAAGTTTAATGTTTCAGTATACAAAGAGCTCTCGCTGGCAAGATATAGCTAGATTGTGGGCTCCTTAAGTTAGGAGCCACAGTTACAGTGCCCCGGGAGGGCAGGCTTAGAATACACTTAAGGAACAACACTCAAACCATCTCTCTCTCAAGAAAAACCACATTTTCTGCTTCTTAAGATATTAAACCCAACCACTTAGTACAAAATACCTAAAATGTGCTATGCACCACCATTATAATTAATAAGATATTAGGCCATTCCTCCAGAGTTCAAAATCTAGCAGAAGAGACACATAGAATAAGTCAATGCCAGCTCAAATAAAATTAAGGGTATGAGAGAAACTCAGAGAAGGGAATCTTCCTTCCATTTGTTATGTCTCACTTGCAATGCTAGTGATTTTCATTTCTAACCTTCTTTGTAAAGTTGGAGCCAATTATTGCACAGGATAGACAGTACACAGACTTCCATGAGGATGGAGAATCTATAGCTACATGTGTCATGAAAAAGTACACATTGATCTTTACTGGAGGCACAAATCACACCAATAAAATTACCGGATGACGTAAACCTCAAAGGAAACCATCAAAAATGGAAAGTCAAAGGGTCAAGGAGGTCATCTGTCAAAACAGAAACACTTTCTGCCTCCTTATCAAGCATGCTTTTCAAGACATTAGCAGGAAGCTAGCATTTCACTGAGAAGTTGCCACTTAAGAAACCATGTAGTGTGAATTAAAAAAATAGATTTCTAAAACCTATGTCAGGTAAACCATACTCTAGTACATGACCCTAATAATATAGCACTGGGCTTATCAGGTACCGTGTGTCTAAGAGACTCGAAGGCATTTTCCAGAGAATTCAATCCTTCCCATCTCCCAAGCAAGCATAGCGCAGACCCTTAAGTCATTAGGAAACTCAAGAGAATATTCCATCTCTCCCATTCGGTATTCTGAGGACAGGCCCAATCTTCCAGATAAAGGCACTCTGCAATCAGAATTAGATGCCTGAATCATGCTTCTGTTTTTTGGACTGTAGAAATGTTGACCTCCTTAGATCCAACTCATGAAACAGATTAGGTTTTCAAACAGTCCAAAAATAATTGATATGCTTAATGAGAATATATTTCTCTTAAAATTTCTACCAGCATGAAACCCTCTGTAACATGCCCATTCAGTTTGTACATCAGTAGAAGTGCTCCTCTTTAAATTCATACAGCAAGTTTGCATATCCTGTTTCCTAATTACCTTCTGCACAAAAAGGAATTTTACCTTCACTTCTCTTGTTCATTAAAGCAAGGTTCAGGAAATGCTTTGACATTTGATTTTTTAAAAACCCATGCTGGTTTAACGAAAGGTCCTAGAGATTCGTTGCTGTTTAAACTTGGGGAGAAACAAGGTAATATCAAATCATAGCTAACTTTTTAACAGACCTTTTTAAAGAAAATAAAATTAATATGGGCATTTTTAGATATATTACAACTCTATATAACCTGTTAGTGCTTGATAAGAATTACCTCATTACAATCAAATCAGGGTGGTGGAGCAGAAAGCACCCTAGAGTCAAGCGTATTGGGTTTGCATCCAGCACTGCTTTAAGAATACTTATTTCACTTCTCTGAACCTCAGTTCCACATTCCTAAAAGGGAAATAATGATAAAGCCTGCCTTGCTTACCTCATAGAGAGGTCATAAAGCACACATAATAAAATGGGTACTGAAGCGTTTTTGAAAGTCACAAGCCCCACACACAACATAAGGTATCATCTTAATGTCCTTTCTTTTCTTTTTTTTTTTTTTTTTTGCACCTTCACTCAGGCAAGTGTGCAGTGGCATTATCTTGGCTCACTGCAACCTCTGCCTCCCGGGTTCAAGTGATTCTCCTGCCTCAGCTTCCCAAGTAGCTGGGATTACAGGCTCCTGCCATCACCCCCAGCTAATTTTTAAATAGAGATGGGGTTTCACCATGTTGGCCAGGCTAGTCTCGAACTCCTGACCTCATGATTCGCCCGCCTCAGCCTCCCAAAGTGCTGGGATTACAGGCATGAGCCACCACTCTCGACCAATGTCCTTTCTTATAAAGACATTCTTTAATGACGTGAAAAACACTTTTGCCTTTCTGTTTATATTTTCAATAGGCCAAAGAAATATTTCAAAATCAACACTACCAATCCCAGGAAGTTTCACACACACACACACACACACACACACACACACACACACACACACACACACACACACACACGTGTGCTTTATAAGGATAATTGTTGTTTGGGACAACAAGCCCAAAAAAGTACAAGATTCTGAAGAACTGTTCATCTTAGAGCTCACTTCAGCAACACATCTTTAAAATTAAATAACATTCAGGGTATTCTTACTTTTTGAAGGCAGGCAAAATACGTTAGAGTGTATTACCTTCAAAAAGTGGCACATCAAAATTCCCACACACCTGCTTCTGATGCTAGAGAAACAGTCCAAGGGAGAGGTGGCCCCATTATGTCAATGCTCTCTAGAGAAGAGGGAAGTGGGAGACATCTCTGAGGACAGACCCAGGCACATGCAGACTGAGGAAAGACAGAACTTGCCAGGAAGACATAGAAAAAAATAGCAACCCAGAGGCCACCTTTGACCAGTAAATTGACCCTCAGTAGCCACATGGCAACTTTCCACCAGGGTAGCCTATCAAGGATGAGGATGCATTCCATTCCCCCCACACACTCTATCATCTGAAGTTCCCTCTTACAGATAAGCAAAGGTCAAGGATAGAGAAGCCAAGAACTTTTCCAAGGTCGTTAGTAGCTGTGTGAATATAACTCCTATGTTCTAAGCTAAACTTGTTGACTCTCTTGGAGTGAACAGGCCAGGAACATAAACAGTCCTAAACTGTTCACTATGTACGTGTCCTTCTTGGTTGCTCTAGTATCATGGAATAGTAAACACTAACACTGAAGCAGAGCATGCTGTGTGCCAAGCATTCTTCTACATGCTCTATGTATTCTAACTTGGTTAAACCTCACAAGAACCCTATGAAGTAAGCCCATTTTGCAGATGAAGAAAGTATGGCACTAGAGGTCAAGTTGTTTTTTCAAGGTCATATGATATTATGTGATAAGCTGGATCAAAACTCAAGCAATGTGGCTTTGGCATCTGTCCCTAAACAGTACACACAACTGCATGTTGGGCGGGCATGGTGGCTCACGCCTGTAATTTCAGCACTTTGGGAGGCTGAGACAGTCAGATCACTTGAAGTCAGGAGTTCAAGACCGGCCTGGCCAACATGGTGAAATCCCATCTCTACTAAAAATACAAAAAAATTAGTCAGGCATGGTGGCACGCATCTATAGTCCCAGCCACTCGGGAGGCTGAGGAAGGAGAATCACTTGAACTCGGGAGGCCAAGGTTGCAGTGAGCCAAGATAGCACCACTGCACTCTAGCCTGGGTGACAGGGTGAGACTCTGTCTCAAAAAAAACAAGAACAAACAAACAAAAAACTGCATGTTTACGGGCACTTCCACGATAGAGTAAACACCCACCATGAATTAGGTACCTTTGCAGACACTCGCATACATTTTGTAATTTACTCTCATAATGATATTGGGAGAGAAATTTTATAATCCTTCATTCAAAGCAAGACACTGAAATCCTAAGAAGTCATTAAATTAAGGGTTTTACAAACACTAAGAAGCACAGTAGGATTTGAACACCTGTCCGGTTTCAAGTTCAGTGTCCTCTGTAAACATCCAGGTTGTGTATGGGTTCTGGGGTTCTCCAATCATCATTAGCACTATCTGTCTACATATATATCTACTCATTCATTTTTTGCCGAGTGGTAGAGTGAAAGAACATGCATTTGGAAAATAGGGAGGCCACAGAAGCCCGAATGTTTACCAGCTGTATGACTTGGACAAGTTACTCAGTCCCAGTTTCCTCATCTAATGCATAACAGTACTCACCACTATCTCAGATCATATTTCATATGATTTTTATAAAAATTACATGAGATGATGTATGTAAAATACAACAGTGAACAATACATAATAAGTGCTCGATATTTAGTCAATGAATCATTGAGTGAATTTAAATTTAAATGATGTAACATCAGCAAAAATCCTATTGCAGTTCCCGTTCTAGAATACCCAGTCAAAACCAAACACATTATTAATGTGTTGTTAGTATCCTCTCTAATAATCTAAACATGCCCTGGGGCCCAGAACCATATCATTTGAGCTAGTCTGTTAACTACACAGTGGCCAGCACAGAGCCTTGCATTTCAGACATGCTATGAGTCAATGATTATATGATCTTTTTTTGAATTTACTGAGAGAAAAAAAAAACATCTAAAACGCTACAGTAATTTCTCTCAAAGCTTAGAAGCTTCAGTTGTCCATTTTCACTCAAAACTTTATTCTCAATTTGAAAATTATTACCCATAATTGAAGCCTAAAACCCACTAAAAGGCATCAATTTAATGTTATTTATTTCTGATACATTTCCCAAGAAACAAGGAAGAAAAATGATTTCCCAATCTCCACATTTCAAAATCTTATCTCTATCTTCCCTATAAAAACTTATAACATCATTTATTTTGTTTTGGGTCCTTCACAGATGGTAATCACAAGTGCTTTCCTGATTCAGTTGCTAGCTGGGGGTGGGGGGAAGAAAGAATGAGAGGAAGAGAGAGAGATTGATTTTAAGAGGATATTTGGCATCAAGAGAGGTTCATGTGGCAGAAGTACTTCAACAAGGACACCAAAACGAAAACAAACGGAAGAGTACATCATTAAATTTTAGGGGGAAAAAAGTATATACATATGTATAGATGTGTGTATATGCATGTGCACGTATGTGTGTAGATAGGTGTATATGTGCAGATCTGTGTGTATGTGTGTGTGTGTGCGCACATGTACATATGGAAAAGGCCAAGGCTCCTGCCACAGGGCAGGGCCAACAGTGCCCACACCAGGAGCTCTGGACAATAACCTGAAGGGTAGCAATGCTGAGACAGAACTGCAGGCTGAAAGAGCAGTTTTTACACCTCACTCTGCCACTCAACTACCTCATCTGGAACAAGTCATTTCAACTTGGTTTTCTACTTCTACGAATGGAGACCTCACGGGACTGGTGTGAGGTCTGAGCAACAAACAAGATCTGAAAGTGTTTTGGAAACGTCTGTACAAACATAAAGGGACATTACTATCCGTTTGTTCCAATGCCAAGGAGAGCAACTTTTTGTCTGAGCCAATGTCGCTCACAAGTGGAATATATTCCCATCACAGCCTGCTGTCGGCAAAGGAAGAGGGATGTGGACCATTTTCCAAAGAGGCAAAAGCTTTCTAATTTCTCTATTATTTCCAAAACAAAAAAGCCAAATCTTTCTCCCACTTTTGTTTTTCAAAATAAAAATAAATTATAACCCTAACTTGCTAATAAATGCGTGCTGGAGCTGTCCTTAAGTAAAAGCTTTTGATAACAAATTGCCTGCACTAAATGCTATTTTACTGCTGATTTTTTTATTGTTGCTTAAGCACAGCAATTATGCTAATAAGTCTGGGAGGATGGTACATCCAGCATTGAATCTGACAGATAAAATACTCAATAAAATGCTAATCTCACCTGAAAATTGGAATCAGACAGCCTTATTAGTATTTATGGATATGGCATCTTAAACATGTTTTTTCAAAGATGAATATATATGAAATCAATGTTGTCTCCTAATACGGCCTGCCATTTCTAGGACTCCGTGTGCTTTAAATTCAAGGTGACGATGACTCCTTGCCTTTACTTTGCTTCTTGCCAGAGACAGAAAGAACTTCCTGGCCATCACGACTACATAAAGAATCAAGCAATCAAATGATTTTTTTTTCCTTCCTCCACCTCCCTACCTCTCTCCTCACCCCACCTCTCCCAGTCCCCTGAAGAAGGGAAGGTAAGAACTGTCTGTCTGAGCAGAGAAAGAAGGCAGATTTGACAGCAACAAGAACCATTTGTCAAACCATCTGGCTTCTCTCTTCACCTGACAGGAGGGAAGAGTGATGTGTCAGAAAGAGCAGGGAGTTGAGAATCCAAAGAGCTGGCTTCGAGTCTTGATTTTGCTACTTCCTCGATGTGTGACCTTGCCAGACCTCCGTTTCTTAAATAGAGACCTTCTGGAGCCCAGCGATTATGTCTCCTCTATGAGAAGCCTACATGGGTTGCATTAACAAAAGAGGTAGGGGAGTGCAAGCCCAGTATCCATGAAGACTTGAGTATTATAGGCCAAGGGAGACAGGAGGCTGGTACAAACTTGAAATTTTTAAACTTGCACTTTGGCTGGGTGCTGTGGCTCGCATCTGTAATCTCAGCACTTTGGGAGGCTGAGGCGGGCAGATCACCTGAAGTCAGGAGTTCAAGACCAGCATGGCCAGCATAGTGAAACCTCATCTCTACTAAAAATACAAAAATTAGCCAGGCATGGTAATGGGTACCTGTAATCCCAGCTACTTGGGAGGCTGAGGCAGGAGAATGGCTTGAACCCAAGAGGTGGAGGTTGCAGTGAGCCAAGACCACGCCACTGCACTCCAGCCTGGGCAACAAGAGCAAAACTCCATCTCAATAAATAAATAAATAAATAAACTTGTGCTTTGACTTACATGGTCCCCTCTTACTAGTAATATGCATCCTCGATTTTGAAATTTGTATCCTGATGTATATGTGAAGTGTATATCCTCCATATATGCTTGAAATGGTCCAGGCTTAACTTGAGAGACCTTGGACAGAAAGCAAAAACAGCATGGCCCATTTACCAGCCATCCTCATAAAGTTAGCTGGTTTTCTTTTTTAGTATCAATACTTTACTTGGAGAGGAAGCAAAGAAGTGAGATGCCCACTTTAAATGTCAGAAACTAACAGTATCTGAATATTGCACTATCATTTACAAAAAAAATAAGTTCTCTTTTTTAATTTCCACACTTAACCCCATAAAGCAGTAACGGAGAAAATGCCGTTCTCCAGAAGTTGCCATAAATTAACAAACGGAGGATCAGAGAGGACTTTCTCATCCACATAGAGTAATGGGATTCTAGGGTAAGGACAAGCAGTTTTACCTTCGGACTAAGTCTAGCATGCTGTCAAGCACACCACAACATCCTCTGGGTCACAGACGTGGAGTCATTCAAACCCAAATATCCAAGGAGCAGGTACCTGCTCAACACAGTGAGAGAGGAATGGAAGCCTCCATGCTCAGAGCAGCATTTGTGTCAAAGAGAGTTCTCCCATCCTCTCAAGACCTCAGAGAGTTTCCAGAAATGTATTTCTTCCTCTGGGAAAGTCCCAGGCATGGGCAAGTCAGGCCCACACCCAATAATGGAATCTGACACGCTGTGAAAAGGACAGGCACAAATCTCAGAATCCAGTTCAGGTCAGGGCCCTTGGAAAGTCACTTCCTTTTATAAGCCCCTGTTTCTGCCTCTGTACAAGTGGGCCTTTTCAAGACCAAAGAGGTCCCTCAGACACTAGCAGAAGGGAGAAAAAAGACAAAATGATCTCCAAAAATACCAGGATTTCAGTACAACTTACAAATGGTCTTCCCATTGCTTTCTTCAAATAGTGTCCATGATGCAGGCAAACCTGAGCTTACTACTATCCCCATCTTTCAGATAAAGAAACGAAGACCAAGAAACTCAGAAATTCTCCCAGGACAAAGAGCAAGCTAGGAAATCCTCAGATCAATCTGACACTTAATACGTAGCTGTTGGGGGTTGCAGGTGGGAGGCTGCTGGTGCTGGTGCTTTGCACAAAGCAGAATATAAAGAAGGAGCCTGGGAACAGTGACTCCCAACTGTAATCCCAGCACTTTGGGTGGTCGAGTCAGGCTGATCACTTGAGGTTAGGAATTCAAGGCCAGCCTGGGCTATAATATAGTGATACCCTAACTAGCTGGCATGGCGGCACACACCTATAACCCCAGCTACTTAGATTGAGCCCAGGAGTTCAAGGCTGCAGTGAGACATGATCACACCACTGACAACACAGTGAGACTCTGTCTCAGGAAAAAAAAAAAAAAAAGGAGTTAGTAGATTCCACATTCAGTAATCATACTCTTCCAAGACACCCTACCCTGCAAAAGGAGAAGATATAGGCATAACCATAATGTGCACAACCCATGGGAATGAAACAATTTACCACCTCTTGCTAACGCTTCACATATACAGAAGCAGAATCCAAGTCCATGTACCCCTTTACCTTTAATATCCTATGACCAACACTGCAACCTGCAAAGCACTATCACAACAAATTCATCGAGCAGAAATCACTATGCTCTAATTTACAGAGGAAAAAGCTGAAGCATTACCTAATAAGTTGATTGACCTGCCCAATCACACAGGTCCCTAAAAGCAGGGTCAGGACTCACAACCAGGGCCCCTGACCTCACGTGCTCTGTTTGTTCATTTTTTTTTCTTCACTTGCTTATGCCCCCTCTGAATTGCCAGTGCTACCATTTTTCAGTAAACAACCAGAGCAGAAAGTCAGCTCTGAACCGAGACATCCCCCAACAGAGGAATGATTCGAGTCATACTTCGAGGAATAATTTCTGGGAAAGCAGAGGAGGTGATGCTATCAAACAGTGAAACCTAAAACTCCTACTCACTACCTGCCTGAGAGGGTAGGAAATGGGGCCGAGGCCCTTTCCCTACATGCTCCCCCTGCCCGTTTTTGTCACTCGCAGTCATTACTAAACTTAGCACGGTAATCAAATGAAAGCTGTTTCCCAGCTGTATGGCCTTGGGTAAGTCCCTAATCTCCTTGGTTCTCTTACCAATACACACTCATGCACACATGCACATCTGTGAGTGAACACACACACACACACACACACACACACACACACACACACACACACACACCAGACCATCCCTCCATTTCACCTAGCAGGATGTAGTTACATAAAGTCTCTTTCTCATCCTGCAAAACACCACCGCTACCTCCCAAGCATTCAGGAAGTGTTACCAGACCCGGCATCTGAAGCTCTGACCTGAACGCTCCTCCTCTCCCTTGGGCCTCCTGGGTCCCAACTCACTTCTTCTGCCCACCCATCCTGTGAGTCCCTCTTCTCCAAGCCCACTTGCCATTGTCCTAGATTGGGCCTGTGTACCCCCACCTTGAATAAACACTAACTCGTCTCTCAGTCTCAGCCTTCCTTTCTAATCCCGTCTTTCTCTGAGTAAAATACGGCCAGCTCTTTAAGAGCTCCTCCTATGAAAGCCATGGAAACATCCTCCACCAAACTGGCTGCACTTCTCTAGGTACAATATGGTTTATATCCTTCTAAAATCAGCATCTCCGCCAGGCATGGTGGCTCAGCCTGTAGTCTGGCACTTTGGGAGGCCGAGGCGGGTGGATCACAAGGTCAAGAGACTGAGACCATCCTGGCCATAGTGAAACCCCATCTTTACTAAAAATACAAAAATTAGCTGGGCGTGATGGCCTACGCCTGCAGTCCCAGCTACTTGGGAGGCTGAGGAGGAGAACTGCTCAAACCCGAGAGGTGGCGGTTGCAGTGAGCCAAGATTATGCCACTATACTCCAGCCTGTGATAGAGCAAGACTCCGTCTCAAAAAAAAAAAAAAAAAAAAAAAAATTCCCGGCCATGGTGGCATGTGCCTGTAATTCCAGCTACTCAGGAGGCTAAGGCAGAAGAATTGCTTGAACCCGGGCTGTGGAGGTTGCTGTGTGAGAGATCGCGCCATTGTACTCTCCAGCCTGGGTGACAAAGCAAGACTCCATCTCAAAAAAAAAAAAATCAGCAACTCCATACTGGGTCTACTCTACCTATGGGTTTGGTTTCTGAAGATAAACTAAGGTGCAGGAGAAAGTCAACCAACGCCTCTGAGTCTGGCCACTTCAATAAGCATATCTGCCACTCCAGAGAGGCTGGCTCTTTGGGAGTGCTGGTGAGTGTCGACCCTCAGGTCAGGGGCTGAGAAACACTACTATGTTAGGACTTTATAAACATTCACTATTCTTAACAACTTAGCATGCAAGGTATATTTAACCCCAAATGAAAACCATTTAAACTGGGGCTCAAATGGGTTCCAAAACTCAGCCTCACTGAAGTTATGTAAATCATCCAAATTCAAGCAGCTATTGGAGCCTGGGTTTATAAGCAAATCTGCGTAACTTCATTGGGATTCTCTATTGTTGAAGTATCAGGAGCTCTACCAGATGCTTTAATCTATATAACTTACATAACAACCCTTCCTAATAACAATTAGTGTCCCCATTTTATAGATCTGAATAGTAAGGCCCCACGTCAAACATGTCTTTTGCAGATTTAGCACTGGAACCCAAGTGCCCTGGGCTGGCTCTTTTTCTCTTTCCTCAGTATCATGAATCTTCTTTCTGCCTAATACATAGGAGTCTTATCTCAATGAGCCACTGGAAATAGCATTCAGCAGTACATATAGATTCTGAACTGTAAGTCAGAAAAAGGTGTTTCGCAAGCAGCAATCTAGTTAAGATCTCAACAGTCCTGCTGGGAGGCGGGTTTATCGAGCACATCATGTGAGCGGTCTGATCCTGGACTGTTCCCAAAGGTCAGAGCCATAAAATGAAGCCAGAATTTCATTCAATTTCACAAATGCAGCAACTTGGCATGTCTGCTTTCCTCGTAACAGGAGCAACTGCAAAGTCTTCTTCAAGAAGATTAGTAATCAAAGTCAGAAATTCAGAGGTCATCATTTAAACTGCTTTCTCCTTTTTAGAAGCTAAGCTTTTCCAATATGAGGAGGGCTGACACTCTAAGAAGCTGAGAGTTAAAGAAGAGACGGTACATTCTGACCTAACTTCATGAGGAATGCCACCAGCATCTTAAGCAAACCCCACCTCTCTCCCTGTGCCTCCAGAGAAACAGGATTAAGAAGGAGCCTGGGAAAAGCTGATAGCTGCTCATAAAAGCTATGCGCCTAAACCAAGTTCCCAAAGGCCCTTCTAGTTTCCTGGGTTAACTGCTTTAACCTTCCAACCCCTCAGGCCTCCTCAGTAATTCAATTTAACAGTTACAGAGTGCCTATAAATGCCAGCTGCTGAGCTGGCCTCCAAAGATCAGAGATATCTGCCCTCTGATCAGAACTCAGAAACAGATACCACCCATCGAATACAAGGTGGTATATGAAAGTATCTCTGAAAGTACAAACTGTGTGATGGGAAATGGAGGAGGGGAGAGACTGACTGCAAATGTGAAGTCTGATGATTCTGAGATGGTGGAATCTGAGCTAAGCGTGAAGGATTCGGCCTGGCAGAGATAGCCATGCAGGGTGGCCCTGCATGTGGGATGAAGAATATGAACATGAGGTGGACAGGGAGGGGCCAAGAGGAAGGCAGAAAGGTTGCCTGAAGTCGTGAGGGTAAGGCCCTAAGCAAGGATATCACTTATGTCAGGAGCATTAAAAGGTCAAGAAAACAACACAGCAAATCTCAAGACAGACGCTCTGAGCTCACTGCTCTTAGGGGCAACCCACCAAAATAAAGCCTCCCTCTCCAGTAGCCCAAGGAGATGAACATGTGTACACAAGCCAACCTCCTGTCACCCTGCATACCAGACAAGGAACTATACAAGACATGCATCACTCCTGCCTAGCATGGCCTCTTGAAGCTGAGCAATGTTGTCGCAACCTCCAGTATCAAATACAAAGCAACAGTGGTCCAAGAAAGTATATCAGCAGGAATCTGACAATTCAGAGCTGAGACTAGGTGGCCAAGACCTGCTTTTTGAAGGACCCACAATATTATGTAAATGCCTGGCCACTGAGCCCCATGTTAAGCTAAAGACTAGAGACTAAAAATATAATAAAGAAAGTAAGAAAGGTAGGAAAGTATTGCAAAAGAAGAAGGCAGGGAGAAAAGGGAATGAATGGTAAGAAACAGAATGTAAGGGAAGGGAAAACAAGGAGAGAGGACAGGAGGGTAAGGACGAGGCAGGAAGATAAAAAAGGGAAGAAAGAAAACTCTCCCAAAGGCCAAGGTGAGAAGAAGAAGGGAAAACATTACAGTTATCCCTCTGCCTATGAGTATAGGAATGATTAGGGACAGCGAGGGGCGGGGAGTTGGGGAGGGATAACATGGGGAGAAATGCCAGATATAAGTGATGGGGAGGAAGGCAGCAAACGACACTGCCATGTGTGTACCTATGCAACAATCTTACATGTTCTTCACATGTAGCCCCAAACCTAAAATGCAATAAAAAAATAAGAATGATTATTTGCAGGTAAAACATGTGACTGTAGTTCTGAGTAACTATTTCAATATTTGTAGTCATGATATTTTATGAAAGAACAAATAATTTAAATTTTACACGAATAACTTTTGAGGTTTTTAAAGCAAAAAATAAACATATGCTTACAGGTCTATTAATGTGAGATTAAAAACTAGACTTAAGGCAAATTGCTGACGATGCCGACTTCTTGGAAGAAAGGAGGATGGGGGAGTGGAAAGGAGTTTGGAAAGTGGCAAAATGGTCACAAATTTTCCCCTTCCCTATGTCCTCACCTTGCAATATGACTTTGGAGCTTTTTTTTTTTTTTAAATTTTCATAGAGTCTCGCTCTGTTGCCCAGGCTGGAGTGCAGCAGCACAATCTCAGCTCACTACAACCTCTGCCTCCTGGGTTCAAGCGATTCTCCTGCCTCAGCCTCCTAAGTAGCTGGGAATACAGGCATAAACCACCATGCTTAGCTAAGTTTTTAGTAGAGACAGGATTTCGCCATGTTGGCCAGGCTGGTCTCAAACTTCTGACCTCAAGTGATCCATCTGCCTCAGCCTCCGAAAGTGCTGGGATTACAGGCGTGAGCTGCCGCTCCCGGTCTGACTTTAGAGCTTCTGCCACAAGAAATACACTCTTTCTCAACTCACATCACTAATAAGTGTGTATTTGTTTACCAACCTATATATTAATTCACTATGTCCTAATCTAGTTTACATGTCTCCATCTTATCCATACATATGTAAACGAGTTTAAGTGCTTTACTAAACTCAAATGTCTTCCTGCAAACAGTAGTAAGAACTGCATTTATTAAATAATTCACATGTGTAAATTGTTTTAAGCTCTTCACGTGCAATATTTCATTTTGTCTTCAAAAACTCCTTTGTTACCTGTAATCCCAGCTACTCTGGAGCCTGAGGCAGGAGAATGGCTTGAGCCCGGGAGGCGGAAGTTGTGGTGAGCAGAGATTGTACCATTACACTCCAGCCGGGGCAACACAGCAACACTTTCTCTCAAAAAAAAAAATGCTTTGTCAGTTTTATCATTAGCCCCAGGATAAGACTGATATAAAGAAGAAGCTGAGTCACAAAAATCAAACCACTTGCCTAAGGTCATTTGTCTTCAAAGCAGAGGACTCTGGATTTAAACCCAGACAATCCAACTCCAAAGCCCACATTCTCCCCACTATGTCTGTGTTATCATATGAATCCACCCGCTGGTTAACCCAGGCAGAAAGGGAATTGGTTAAGATCCTGTTTTAGCTCTTCCTTTCAAAGACTCACAAATCACCTATCTATATAGGCCCATCGACAACTGTACCAGGAATCACAACAAAATCAGCAGATTCTAGACTCTGGATACGTGTTTTGTTTGGGTGCAGGCTGCGGGATAGGCATTGGACTTTTTTGATAATACCTATTTCCTCATCTCCTCACTTTCTGGCATTTCTGCTGATTTCCAGGGTTCCTCAAAATCAGAAGTTCTCTTCTGTATCCTGAGATGCAGTATGTGTGGTCCATGAACTATGCAACTGTTTAAGGAAAGTGAATTGCTCTCTCACAACCTCCTCAACTGTCATGGGCATCAATTTTTTCCTAATGATGTCGATTCCACCCTTCATAGATGACCCCCTCCCCTTGATAGAGATGAATGACAGAGGCAGAAAGCAGCCATGCAGCTCGGCTTTCTCCTTTCATCTGGGCCATTACATCACCCTCTTCAGGTTACAAAAATGTTAGACATCCCCACAAAAGGACTCCTGCTTCCAGAGCCCATTCGAATCCCACTCATGTCTAGGAGGTCACTGAAAATGAAAGGCTGTGATTGGCTGCCAATTACATCACTGCTCTACAGGCCTGATTAAAATCTTAATTAATTGAATGCCACTTTACTTCTACACCTGACTCCACAGACAACCACAAAGAGAACAACACAGGGTGAAGCTAGTAATAAACTATAGCTTCTGGCTCAGGTAGGAAAGAAGCCATTTGCTGGAGTTACCTGTCATTAAAAACGATTTGGTCGCCAGGTGAGGACACACAGTTCTCTATATTAAATTAGAGGAATGATTCAGAGGGGACCAGTTTCAGCTGACAAGAGCAAAAAGAAAATCAATTTTAGGTTGCCAGGACAACTAGACTTCCTGCAAGAATAAATTTGATACAGCCCTAAAATCTGACAACTAAATGTTTCCTCACATTACATCACATCCCTAAAATGTGTGTTGAACCAGTGAGATAATCAAGCCTGCTAATTACTTTCTACAACACCCAGAAGATACAGAATTGATGGTCTTGGCTCCAGTTTGACTTTCCTCTAACAGCTCCACTCGCTGTCTTACTTTCATAGTGAATGAGGATTGTGTGCTTCTTAAAATGAATCTGAAAGCATCATTGTCCGTTAGTCCTTGAACCCTAGAAAAAGGAAGGTGAGCACCTTCTCAATGCAAGTCCCCTAATGGTTTATATCTATACCCATGTTCCCTATCATATAATTCACTAGCTACCCAAGAGGTTCCAGAGAAGGAGTCCAAAGTCACAGAATTATATTAATACAATGGGGGACTTAAAGGGGCTTGAGAGGTTACCTTTGTTTTACAGAGGGTGAGTCTGAGGCATGCGTAGGCAAAGCAACTACTCAAGGGCAGTGTAGCTGGTCAGCAGCAGAGTCAGGACTGGAATCCAGCTCTTTGGATAATGGCTTCTACACCATTTTCTTAAATAGCTGCAGCCATTCCACAGCTCTGCCTTGGAGACTTTAGGAGCTGAACTTAAGTCCACTTGATCTCCTACTAATCCATGGGAGGCAGTGACCCCAAATGGCCTCATCCCAGACACAAAAATATCTGATGAGATGAACATTCCCAGTGCATTTACATTCTCAGAAAGCTGGATATCAATATACCTCCAGGGGCTATTAAAAACAAGAACAGGTAATAAATCTCTGGAAAGCACTTCACAAATGTAAAGTAATATAAAAATGCTAAGCACTGATAATATAAGTGTCCCAGGCTGAGGCAGCCCTGGAGAGTGTGATGCTTTTAAGTGGGCTGAGCTGTGGTGTGTTATTACACAGCCTCCACCGTCTACCAGAAGATGCAAAGTCCACGCCTCTCTCCAACCTCACTCTCCTTTCTTAGACTGATCCCAAGTTCTCGAGAATGCCCCTAGATCTTATTAAAACATATTGCATTATAATACAGCCATGGTTATACAGTCTTCGCTAAGTGTAGAGAAACACGGAGCAGAGATCTGAAACAAGCAGCTCTGTGCACATCCCCATACCACTGACAGGAAAGCAAATGTCAAGCTGTCCCTAGCTTGCAATAAACCAAGTAAACCATGAAAAACGATGAACCCATTAGAAGGTACGTATCAACCAGTTCAGCCTTGAGAGTCTATTCAGAGTCAGAGAGCTCAGAAGAGTATATAGCACACACGGAAGGGCTCTGGTTGCAGGGGCCATGGGAAGAAGAGGTGATGACGGAGCACTTCTTCTAATCACCTACATGGTCTTTGGCAGATGAGGACCTGCTCCAAGCCAGGTAAGCAGAAAAGGTCAGGAGACGAAACCGGGGTAAGGAGGGTAAAAATCAAATCAAAAGCTGTATCAGAGAGATTTAGTTTCTAAGTCTGGCCCTGCCACTGCAAGTTGTGCCACCTTGGGTACGTTACATAAACCTTTCTAATCCACCCATACCTCATCCATCCAGTATGGATAACTAGTATCTACTGCATAGGCTGCCTTTGAGGAGTAAATCAAATGAACTATGGAAAGCAATTTACTCAGTGCCTGGAACACAGTACATGTGCAGCAAACACAAATTATCATGCTGTCCACGCACGATCAAAAGAGAGGCTGGGGGCTAAACGTCAGCACAAGAAAAAAGGCATAAACAAAACCATGCAGTTAGAGGTCCAAACCATGGGAGTGGAAACAAAACAATTTTTCCTCCACAAGTTCTGCCTTATCTCTGCTGAAGAGTCATCACTGGGCCGGACATGGTGGCTCATGCCTGTAATCCCAGCACTTTGGGAGGCCGAGGTGGGCAGATCATGAGGTCAGGAGTTCAAAACTGGCCTGGACAACATGGTGAAACCCCATCTCTACTAAAAATACAAAAATTAGCCAGGTGTGGTGGTGCACACCTGTAATCCCAGCTACTCAGGAGGCTGAGGCGGGAGAATCATTTGAACCTGGAGGGCAGAGTTTGCAGTGAGCCAAGATCGTGCCATTGCACTCCAGCCTGAGCAGCAAAGGGAGACCCCAACTCAAAAAAATGAAAAAATATAAAGAGAATCATCACTGGATCACTGGCCCCATTTCCAAACAGCTAGTTTAGGGCAAATGACAATAGCACAGGGATGGTCAGGCACCTCATGCTTTAGCAGAAATCTGTGGGCAGCATGATCAGCCACATGATCAATACGGAGGTCAACTCTGCATTTGAGCCACCGAAATCTAGGACTGTTAGTTACATGTATCTCCAAGAACCTTATCCCAAAACAAGGAATGAGTTTTTATCAGAGGGAAATGTGCCCCTGACCTCCAGTTCATAAACACGCTTTGACACACACAGATACAGTCCATATCTCATAGAGAGGTTAAGAAATTATTATTTATTATTAATTATTACTAAGTAAGTTCTCTTAAGTCAAACGCAGATAAAGAGACATGAGATTTTCCAGAAACGGAAAGAAACTAAAATTTGCTGAGCAACTCCTCTGGGAAAGAAGCATTTAAAAAAGTAATAGGCAAGAGGGAATCAAGGAAGATTTCCTGAGAGATGTTCCTTTGAGTTGACAATATGCTGGGGCAGCCGGCAGCCAGGCTATGGCTTTTGGGGCCACCTCCATTTCTCTGGAGGTACCCTGACAATGCAGTGCTGCTGGATGGACCCCTGTATTAAACCATTCTTGCTCTGCTATAAAGAAATACATGAGACTAGGTAATTTATAAGAAAAAAGGTTGGCCAGGCATGGTGGCTTATGCCTGTAATCCCAGCATGCTGTGAGGTGGAGGCAGGCGGATTACTTGAGGTCAGGAGTTTGAGACCAGCCTGGCAAAGGTGGCAAAACCCCATCTCTATTAAAAATGCAAAAAATTAGCTCAGTATGGTGGTGCATGCCTATAATCCCAGCCACTTAGGAGCCTGAGAGAGGAGAATCACTTGAAACCAGAAAGCAGAGGTTGCAGTCAGCTAAGATTGTGCCACTGCACTCCAGCCTGGGCAACAGAGTGAGACTCAGTCTCAAAAAAAAAAAAAATGTTGAATTGGCTCACAGTTCTACAGGCTATAGAGAAATCATAGCAGTGCCTCCTTCTGGGGAGGCTCAGGAAGCTCCCCATCGTGGCAGAAGACAAAGGGGGAGCAGACATGTCACATGGCAACAGCAGGACAGAAAGAGAGAAAGTGTGTGTGTTGGAGGGTATGGCGTGCCACACACTTTTAAATGACCAGATTTCACAAGAACTCACTGTCACAAAGAGAGGGAAAACACCAAGTCATGAGGCATCTGCCCCTATGACCCAAACACCTCCCACCAGACTCCACTCCAGCATGGGATTAGAATTCAACATGAGATTTGGATAGGGACAAATATCCCAACTATATCAGCCCCCAAATGTCCTAGGGTCATGGACCACTCTTCCCTCCAGGTTCTGTGACTTACAACAAGAGCACCTTCCTGCCACACCATGTCTGGAGGTGAATCAAGGAACTAGCTAGCGAAGGAATATGAAGTTGGGATCCGGCCAGCAACAATCTTCACCTACTTCATCGCCACATGACGAAGCACAGCAGACTGAAGAGAGAGACCCAGAAGAGACTGAGAAGCAAATATGGGTGTGTTGATAAGCAGAGTGAGAGAACAAAGGGTGTGGAGTCAGGTTACACAGAGGAAAAAAATGGGAGACAAGAGAAAGAATAGAGGAAAAGACAGAATGAAAGAGCTGTTGTGTTTTTTGTTTGCTGTGTTTACTTGTTTAAAGAATACTTTTGCCAAATCATTTTTTAAACTCATACTTCTGTTCAACTTTCAAGTGGTAACTTCAGCAGACTTTGTTTTCTTCACTGACCAGCAGCACCTAAAAAAGTTCCTGGAATACAGTAGACACTCAATGAATACTGACTAAATAAATTATGCCCAATTAGAGTGGATCACCATTGCTGAGAAGAAGCATTTAAAGTTACCAATAATAGCAAAACTCTGTTTATGCTTCTCTTGACTCTCTTTAATAAGGTGGGAAGTCAGGCACAGTGGTGCATGCCCACAGTCCCAGGTACTCAGGAAGCTGAGATGGCAGAATTGCTTGAGCCCAGGAGTTCTAGGCTGAAGTGAGCTATGATCACACCACTGCACTCTGGCCTGGGCAACAGAGGAAGACCTCATTTGTTAATAAATACATTAAATAAATGCACTCTAGCATGGGCAACAGAAGGAGATCTCATTCATTAATAAATACATTAAAATAAATAAATAAATAAATAAATAAAGCAGGATAATACAGTTCATGGCTCCTGGTAAACAGGCACCATTTATTCACCAGATTTGAATTGGATTGACCCACACTCTAGGACAAAGGAAATGAAGTCATCCCATCAATGAGACCCCTTAAAGAGGAAAAGCCTCTCTGTGGAAACAGTCAGGGAATCAAGGGAAAGGCACTCTGTACAGTTATGTTTTAATCTGAAGGTGATAACCCAAAGTCAGGAGGGTCCCTGGCCATTCCACTGTCTCCTTTGGGAAAAGGTGCCAGTTTCCACCTCTTGAGACCACCACATGCTGTAGAACTAAAAGAGAGGTGACTGCTGACTCCTTTAAAGAAATCACAGTTGGAGAAGAGGACAGGATCTGGAACTAAATATAAGCACTGAATTAGCCTTACCTAGAAAACTTGCCTGTCAATTTTCGTGGAGTTCCTTCAGTCAGACTCCTAACAATAATTGGAACAGTTAATTCCTAGATAGTTCAGAAACTAACCTTTTCCCATCATGGAAAATATACTGCAACATGGAGGTGAAACTGCTTATTATGAAATGGTGACAGGAGTCAGTCTCAGCCAATATACTCTTTAACCATAAGGTCTATCAGGAATTCCTGTGGCCTGCAAGGCTGGCACTTCTTTCCATGGCTGTGCCTAATCTTAAGAGGCTATTATTATTTATTACACATCAAGCACTTTCTAGCTGCAGAGTGCTTTGGAATCGTTTTTTATTAGATACTCAGCGTTCTCAGGTCTCAACGCAGCTAAAGTTCTAGTGGAGGATGGCAAACTCCATGATCTACCGATTCATCACACTTGACAGGTCCATGCTCCCCCCACAATGGGGTGGACGAGCTGACAAAGGGACGAAGACAGTGGTCAGAACGAGAAATCCAATTCAATCCCAGTCTCATTTGCCAAAGTCACCTGGCACTGGGCTAGGGGCTTGGAGCTGTAGCAGAAAGAGGTACAAAAATAAATTTGACGTAGCTCTTGACCTCAAGGAATTTATCATCTGGGACTATTTGACAGGACTTTTATGGCCCCCTTTGTAGTTAAGAAAGCATAAATAGTTTTAAATATCATGTGCAGAAACATATAGCATGTTCGTACATGACTCACAATTTGAGCAATTATATAGATATAATCCAGTATCAAAAAATGGAATAAAAAGGAAACAAGATAGAATGAGCTTCTTCAATTTTAAATTTTCAGAGTTAAGTTAGGAAGTCCCAAATTACATTAGGGAAAATTTTAGAATAAATGAATTAACTGATAAAGAGAAGACAGAAAAGAAAGCCAACCCAAGAAACTTACTAAGAAAAAAGCAGATATTTAAGAGAAGGGTTTACTTTTCATAAAGCCATGTAAGAGTGGCATTGGAAAGTTACTATTGAAGGAAGTTACAAATAGTATCATATATATCTCTAAACATTGACATTTATAGCCTTTGGAGCAACCTCCTTTACTATAAGATATAAAATAGCTAAGTCAAAGTGGACTTATCACCTGGAAAAAGTATCAGAGAAGACACTGAAAAATGAAAGAGCGTTAAGATTGAGAGAGGATTTTACATGAATTTTAAAGTATTTTCTAGTCCGTGGTTTATAATTTATGGTTCACTTCTACAGATCAGCACCTATGACAAAGCCTGGCACCATATCAGGTATTGATTATTAGTTCTTCATTGCCTTAAATAAGAGAGAGTACACACATACAAATGAACAATAAGAAAGTAGAAATCCTCAATTCTGTTTTCCAGCTTGGTGCACTAGTTGATAATTTAGCTGTGAAAGTAAACTGCCTGCCATATCACCCCATCAATGACCAAGATCAATTCACCAAATACTGTGGTTCACATGATTCACGACTAATTCAATCCCATCCTCTACCAACTTCCTGCTGTGGGTAGTGGGGGCAGTTATTGTGTGTCTGTGTCCCGTTTTACTGGGTAGGCTGAAGTCTCAAAAGGCAGAAAACATGACGCAGGCATAAAAGCACTGAACAAGTCTCTGCTATGCCATCTCTTCACCATGTGACAGTAGACAGCTCAGCTTCTTCACTATATTTCAGTATCACTTTGCTCATTAGCAAAATGAGGGTAGCATTCCTTAGCCTGCCACTCTCGTGAACCCATTAGAGGGTCTAAAAAGTTAATAGGTGTGAAAGGGGTTAGTCTACATAAAGCCCTTATAAGCTTATGTCACATATCCTATTCCCCAAAGGATTAGTCATAGTCAATAAATTATTACTGTTTATATAATTGGTCTTTCCTGTGGTTTTCTCATAATAGCACCAGGCAGTTGTAACCATTAAAATTTATGCTTTTTACTGAAGCAGAAGATGCATTGTGCTTACTATCCCTAAATCTTCTTGTAAACTATTTGCAGCATCTATCACAGAATCCCAGCCTCCTGACTCATTCTTCTCAACACTGCTCCTGACCCAATGACTCTGCCGTGTCATCGGGCACAGCTTACTCTCTTTAAACACACACACCTACCTCTGCAGTAGCAAAAGGCTCACAGAGAGCTCAAAGTAAAGATGAATGTCACACATGGAAGCAAACGCTTCCCAAAAACTAGAACCATTAGGTAGCACCAGACTGGGAAAGGAGGTGAATGTTACACAAAAGAATTCGGTCCTAATATTATGGTGAGCAGGCACCTGCAAAGAGGATTCTATTTTTGTTCTGTTTGCCTTTAAGGATAACGTGCGTAGTCTTTGTGCAAGTTAATGAGCTCAGTATCACTGGGCAAACCAAGTACAAGCAATAGGAAACATAAAGAGACAATCTGGAAATATATTAAATTTATGCCTTTAAGAGCTAAACGAGGACTTCAAGGCCCACTAGCATTTCCTTTTGCCAGATGGAGAAACGAAGCCCTCACATTGCAAAGCATCTTGACCAAGTCACAAAGCAAATTCGTGCCACAGCTGTCATCGGAATACCAGTGTCTTTGCTTCCACTCTCTCTGGAGCCATCCCCCTGCATCATGAGCATTAATCCTCTCCTTCCCGTCCTTCCAGGACTTGGTGGCTGTTACAGGAGCTTCCAGCAAAGGGCCCACAGCAGCAAGGAAAAGCCGAATACGGGTCTCTTTAGTGTTGCCCTGGTCCTTCATCCTCAGCATGAAGAAAAAGGACTCTTATGGGTGCCTCCTAAACCACTATGGCCTTCTCAGAGCCAGCGTGGACAAGTTTGGGACATCAGCTGCCATTAAAGCATTAAAGCCCAGGCCAGCCACAGTGGCTCACGCCTGTAATCTCAGCACTTTGGGAAGCTGAGGTAGGCAGATCAGATCATGAGGTCAAGAGATCGAGATCATCCTGGCCAACATGGTGAAACCCTGTCACTACTAAAAATACAAAACTTAGCTGGGCATGGTGGAGTGCACCTGGAGTCCCAGCTACTTGGGAGGCTGAGGCAGGAGAATCGCTTGAACCCAGGAGACGGACGCTGCAGTGAGCTGAGACTGAGCCACTGCACTCCAGCCTCGTTGACAGAGCAAAACTCTGTCTCAAAAAAAAAAAGCATTAAAGCCCAATGCTGGAATATTTTGCTAAGACACAAAGGAAACTTCCTCCTTCCTTTATCTCAGCTGAGAAACTAACGTCATGCTTTCAGAAGACAAAGGGAAGAGGTCAACTCTGGTTTGAACCCTCTCCCAAAGAAGTGGAAAATTCCAAACTTTTGCAATAAGACAATTTTAGTCTGTTGAAAATAGACTACAGAACCCATAAAGACCAATGGGAGCATTTAAAATCCTACCTTATCTCAAAAAGGAAGTGACCGCGGTCTACCTTAGGGCCAGAGTTTTACAATTCTATTTCTTCTTAACCTTCTTAACATCTGTGAGAGCCAAGTGTCTCATCCAATTACTGACTGGGAAACAAACACCTCAGTCCCACATCTCTAATTCCATATCTTGAGATGCGAGGAAGCTGTGGGATCTGCCTTCTGCTGGTCCCACATCCTCCACAGAAAAGCCTGAATGCATGAAACAAGCAGACAACTATCAAGGTCATTAAAATCTGCATTTGCTAAGAGCACACCCGTCCCTGCAACTGTGTGTCGAACATACCTCCATTTCTTCCCCAGCAGTAAGAGGGACACGTGAAAGAAGACCATGAAGACGCGGGAAATGCATTCTTCTCTACTCCAAGCAAGAAAGAATCTATCAATGGAAGACGAATAATGTGTCCAAAACATACTTAAGGAAATCACCAAGAAAAATTCAAGACCGGGATTTTTGGTTTTGTGCCTTTTTAAGTTCAAGCCACAGAAAGTATTTGGAAGAATTAGAAAATGCATTCTGTGGGGAATTCCACAGGAACTGTGGAAACCTCAGGCAAAATTAGAACCAAAGAAAACAGAAATAGCAGAGATCTCAAAGACCATCAAATTCAACCCTGCTACTTTGCCACTGAAAAAAAAAAAAAAGCCAAAGAGAGTTTTGCAGCTGGGTGGCGGTGGAGTTGGGCTGAGAACCCATGTCTGCTGACTGCAAGAACAATTTCTTAGTCTTCATCCCATGCTAGCATTGAGTTAAACAATGACTCCAAATTAAACCGACATGTGACCAAAAAGAAAAGGGAAAATAAACTGTTTCCTGTGGCAGATGCTTGGAACATTGGCTTCTTTCTCAAAACTTCACAGTTCATGTTCTGCATAAGATGGAAACCAGCAAGGGTCCTGTTTGCCAGTTATGAATGCACATTTCTTAGGAATGCATTGCATGTCTGGCATTCTCCCTCCACTCCCGCTCCTGTTCCTCCTTTTGCCATATATGGCACTGAGCTCTGATGCCTGGGTCACAGAACTCAGGCCTGGGGTATGAATGTAATCTGGTTTCTGAGCTGTTTGTCTTTACTGGAAAACTGATGAATCCATCTAGGAAATATTTACTGAAATGCAAAAGACAGGAAGAATTGACTCAAACACTGAACTTGGAAAGATTATTATTTATCTTCTCTATATCTCTAGACATTCATCTGTAAACCGGACATCATAATTTCTACCTTACAGGGTTGTTGAGAAGATGAAATTGGCCTATAAAAAGTATCTAGTAACATTTGAAATATATGTAAGCAGTTAATAGGTAGTACCTGTTAATAGAATATTCATTCATTATTCCTGCCACGAGGAGAATGAATGATACGACAAAATGGCATAAGTCAGCAAGCCTAAGGTTCAAATCCCATGATCCTTCTCTACCTAACTGTGAACTTGGGCATTAGTATATAATCTCACAGAATCTTGTTACATTACATTTAGCCTAAAGCTACCTCCTCTGTCCCAACAGGATGTATAAACAGGGTGCAACCTACTCTTGCACCATTCACAGAGTTTTGGCCAATCAAAGACAGCCAACTGTTCATATTCAAATAAACACCAAGCGGTAACCAGTCCAGATGTTTCTGCACCTCACTTCCGTTCTATGTACGTCAGCTTCTTTGTTCTTCCACAAATGTTCTTCAACCACATGGCTGTGCCAGTGGATCTGGTTTGGGGCCTGACCAATTCACAAATTGTTATTTGCTTAAACTATGAAATTTGATTTGCCTAAGGTTTTTTGTTTTGATTTGGGGTTGTTTTTTATCTGTTTGTTTGTTTTGCAGTCTCCTTTGCCCCAGAGTTATAGTAAGGCTCAAATGAGATCTTAGCTGGGAAAAGCCTTTTAGAAATTGCCTTGCAATGTGAAAATGTAAAGTGTGGTCACAAAGGTCAGAACCTTCTCTAAGGAATAGCAGAGAGTCACGTGCAGGTAGGTGCAGAATAAAAAAAAATGGAAAAGGGAGAGATGGTCCGTGCTCTATCTTCCTCTTACAATGCAAACTCAGCACTTAAAAAAAGAGTCCTTAAAAATAGTTTGAATGCCATCTATTCCTCTAAATGTTTCTAGGACAGAGGCTGTAGTCCCAGAGCCACAGCAATGGTGGCAGGTCTACCACTCAGCTCAGTGTAAGAACAAAGTGCTGGCCCTGGGTTGCCAGACATGCCAGCCCAGGCTTAGGTATGGAGGCCTGGGGAATCCTGGGGGCTGATATCTCCCTTGAGAAGAATCATCTAAAGAGAGTAAGCTAAAAGGTTTTCATCAAAGCCACATCAGGAAACCAGCAAAGGTCAAGTGTCTTACTGGGCCCGTCTTCCTGATCTATACAGGTGTCCCTTTCTCAAGCTTGAAAGATGTACAAAGAGGCAGAAAGCTGAAAGAATGCAGATCACAGGTCGTCAGGGCTGTGGGGAGTCTCAAAGCACTTCCAATACAATGGTTTACAAAGTGGGTCCACAGAGGCACAAAGTTCTTCCAAACCAAGTAGATCTTCCACCTTTTAACAACAGCACCACCATTTAACTGCACTTTGGTTATTTTACATATTGGGATTTCACATTCCAGTGTGTGAGGGGTTTATAAGTTTCCGCAAAGAAAAAGCATCTGAAAACACTGAGACCCAAAAAAACTTACTACTGTAGGTGACACAGCCAGTTACTGCCTGAACTAACAGAGATTCCTCAGAAAAGGGCCTGGGAAGGAGGGGCTGGTAAGAAACAACCAGAAGAGGAGAAGAGAGCTCCAGAGAGCACGCGCTGCAGTGAGTGAGGTCAGCCCAGCCTCTCAAAGGGTGCAAGTCCCTAGAAGGACCTGAGTGGCAAGAAGTCAAGAGTCATGGGAGTCAGAGAAAATAAAATGTTTCAGGAACGAACCCCGTCACATCTCTCCACCGCACTCCCTCTGGGTCCTCACAGCCAGGTGCACTGTGACTCAGGAAAGACCTTCCTGCTTGGAGGAGCGACTCAGAAGCAGAAAAGCAAATCAGGAAAGAGGAGAGCACACGCTTTTCCTCTTCGTCTGACTCTTCTGAGGATACTGGTCAAAATCCTTCACGAACAACAATGGACTTCAGCTTCCCATTCCTCTATCTGCCGAACAGGCACAAGCAGACCCACATCAGCTCTGGAAGAGTTTGGTGAAAGGGCAGGGAGTATTCTGTAATCCGCTCAGTAACGACAATAGAAAGAGCTAAATAAGTGAGGCAAGAAATATTTCTGGAAGAGCTATGCAACTGGAATGCTTGGAGAGCCACCCTCACGGCAATAACTCGATCTGTCCTCATTTTTCAGAGCAGGCTTAAGCCCGGGTTTAAAAAAAGGACTCCTGGCTCCAAAGCAGCCAAATAAATAAATAAACACACAGAAATCTCTCAGTGACTGATGGAAGCTATTAGTGAGAAAGTTATGTTCACAATAATAACTTGATTTCCCCTCTCTCTCTTTTTTTTCTCTCTCTCATTTCACATCTTCTCCCCAGCCACTTTTGGTAGTGAGCAGTTTGCTATGTATCCAAGGGAAGCGACACCATCTCCTGCGCTGTGCGGCCAATCCATCTAAAAAACGTATCATCTGTCTGTGCGGCAGAAAGCCCAGTTGGAATAAGCAAGTTCTGTGCGTTCAACTAGAAAACACTTCTTGTTCTCGCTGTCAAAATAATTCTGTATTAAACTTCTGGGATATGTGACTAATGTGCTTGGAACCTTTGGAGTGACTGGTTTATTTATTTTAGGGAGGGGAGTGCTGCTGCTGCTGCTGGTGGGGGTGGTGATATAGAAAGAGGAGGAGGAAGAGAAAGGGAGGGGGAAAAGGATGGGAAGAACACACACGCCGTCTGCTCAGAGATCTCACAGCAGCTTCTAGGAGCCTGCATTGCCACACTCTGTTATCAGAAGCATCAGAAGGAGCAGAACCAGGCAGGAGGGGAGAAGTGAAGACATATAAACATAGGCAATGCACACTTCCCAGAGTTGAGGTTGTCTGAGAGTTCCTAAAAAGACTCTGAGATTTAGTAAGTAAGAGCAAAACACACACACACCAGAGTAATCCTATCACGGCCCTTTTACAAAGCCCATGACAGCTCCTTACTGCTTACCAAAAAAAAGACTCAAACATTACAGGAAGGCACAGGAAACTTCTCTGATTGGATACAGATGTCTCACCTCCAGACTCAGCCTCCCACTCCCAATCTCTCTGCATATTTTCACGTCTCTGCTATTCCCTCTGTCTTAGAGACTCATTTCTTTCTTATTTGTTAAAGTCCTAGCCATCTAGCAAAGCCTAAAACAATATCCCTCCCTGACCCCCACAGCAAAGCCCACCCTAGTAGCACAATCAGAACACCTTGCCCTCTCACAGCATTCATAACTCTAGCACTGATCACTCTGCAGCCTGTCTCCAGGTGTTGTTAACTGCTGGAAAACTTACTTACTTAGACCTGTACCCGTCCACCCTTCCTCCCTTCCCCAGACACCAGTCTTCTTGTAACACCCACAGCATGATGAGCACACACACAAACATGAGCTCTTTCTTTGCAGACAGGGGTCCTCTTTTTACTATCTTGATTTCTTCAAAGCCACTGTGATGCCTCCATACAGAGGCCTTCAATAAACGCATGGCCATTGCTGAACTTTTCTGCCATCCACAGAAAAGCATCATTAGCAATAAACCCAAGAAACATAAAACAAAACAAACAACAACAATAGCTGAAAAATCTGCAGAAGGAAAAGACCAGGAATTTAATTTGTGCTGAACCTCTAAAGTCAGTTCTTGAAAGCTGCCTTTCCCTCTTTTCCAAATCCAGTGGTTTTGTTCAGTTCTCTCCTGCTTTGAGACAGAAAGTGGGTGGAAGTTTGGGAAACTAAATGAGGAAGGGTGACATGAGCAGAAGGCTTCCAATGGAAAACAGATGAGGTGATCAGGTAAATAAATCTAAGACACATCATCTTTATGACCTGGCAAATAACTGCAGGTTGAAATCATCTGCTTACTTTGTGTTTTGTTTTGCTCTTTTATTTTCTCCAGCTACTTACTTATGATATTCATGTTATAAAAAGAAAAAGAAGAAAGGAAAGAAAGGGAGAGAGAGAAAAAAGCATGTTTGGGGGTGGAGAATAGGGGTGGGGAAGTGACCAGGACAACGACTAGAGAAAGAATGCATTGGCCAGTGTGCTGCTGGTCAACTTTGGCAGGCCTTCCCCTCTGAACTTTCTCTCCAGAGAGTTATTTGGCAAAGAAAGTTTCAGAAAACAATTTTCACTTTCTTTCTCCAAACCCCACCTCCCTCCCCCATTTCATTTTAAAAATCAGCTCCAATCTCCTAAAGAGGAAAAGGAAAACTGAGACCCAATTCATTTCACATTTTATACCACTTAAGGAAAAACATTTCTCAGAGCAAATGCTTTATGATTCAGAGAATAACCTATTCTCATCCCATTTCCCTGAACTGCTACAGCTCTCCTTTCATTTCTATCTTCTTCTTGCTTTTCTCCAGCTTGGAAGTGGTTATTTGCCGTCATAACTAGTCTCACACTTATTACCATGCAAAATCAATCTCAATCTCTGTGTGTGTGTGTGTGTGTGTGTGTGTGTGTGTGTGTGTGTGTGTCTCTCTCTCTCT